>JAJOZX010018010.1:0-43501 GCA_023014485.1 Bathynomus jamesi
CATTTATGAATAGCTTGTGAGGGGTGAACGCACGTAAAAGAAAAAAGAAAAAAATACATGTGGACGTATTTTACATGTAAGTAACAGAATAGGTTTGTGTGCGTAATATAGACGCGCGTAAAATATGGACTGATAGGTTGATAGGTATCAGTAGACAATAGGTAGGAAACAACATAAATAATGATGTATAGAGAATGAAGTTTTTTCTTTTTATTATTATTATTATTATTATTATTATATTAAGGAATTTACCATACATTCAATACGGAAGATGTCCAAATACTAAACACGTGATTCAGTGTTCAAGGTATGGAAAACGTGAAGAGAATTAAGTTACTTTATGACGTCATAGTTATTCACATTATGTCATACGTACAGTATAATTGTAAGTCATTATTTGGGAGGACCTAAAAGAAACGAATTAAAGACAGAGTGGGTATCAAGGACTAAGAAGCACAGCTACGGGTTCCAATCCTCTTATATGCAATGTGTATGTATAATCTACGGTCGAGGGTGAGATGCAAGACAATCATAATTAAGTATAATAACTTCTATAACAAATGGAAAATGGATACGACTAAACCGTAGATATGGTAGATCGTAGGGTTGTGACACGAACAAAAAATAGGAAGCTACAAGTAAAATTATTATCCAAACTCGCGTTAAGCGATTTTGGTTCTTATGTAAAAATGAATATTGATTATTCATTTCATTTTTACATTGCTCTCCCCTTTTTTAAAAAAAATGATATTTATACAATAATCTAATAGGGTACCATTAATACAATACAAATGAGAAAATAACATCCTAACTACTTCAAGTTAGATGACGAATTTTTCTTTACATTACAAATTTTTATACAGAACAAGTGAGTTATTATATAATATAAAAATTAAAGATTAATACTTTAATTTAGACAAACAATGATATGGTTAAAAAAAAATTCAGAATTTTATTTTTCTGTGGGATAATTTATGTACATAATGAATAGAGTAGATAAAAGGGAGAACGTACACCGTACAATCTATAAGTAATTTTTATTGACTATTGTAGGTAAAAAATCGAATTACGTAATGGATGATGTATAGACCTGTGGTCTAGTGTGTATTTGTGTGTATTAGATACAAAGTGTGTATCTTATAACTTTGAGGGACAGATTAGCTGAGAGGATTTTTAAATTAACTGAATAAACGCCTGAGCAAAAATTTATATATAGTAAGCAAAAATGCGTAGGACTATATAAATAGCATAGTTAGCACTTACACGCTATGAAATAGTTTATTGTGACATCCAATGATTTTAGCATAAGGTTTGTATATATATATATATATATATATAGTGCGCATACATGCGTGTGTGTATGTAGGGATTTTGGAGGTTTTTGAATTAACAAAGTTTAAAAATAATGTATAATAATTTAAGATGGGTTTAGGGTTATAAAATCTTTTGAGTCAATTATTGTTGTTATTATTATTATAAAATCCTTTAAGTTCAAGGTAGTATTTAAGTATTTAATTAAATCAGTTACACGTATTAAGGTAATAAAACGAAATGTACTTAGAGGACCTTACAATTAATGAAAGTAAATCTAGAGGTATTAAAAATTAAATTTTGAAGATGGAATTAAATTCGACTAGTAACATTCGTAGCTATCAATGAACTAGATAACCATTAACATTAACCAGAAGCATCGGTACGATAATCGAATTAAAAAAAATTAAGAATACAAATTAAAAATATAAATCAATTATGCATTTCAACGAGCTAAATATAATTTTATAATATTCTAAAAAAATAAAAGTAAATCGAACCTTAGATGAGTTTCGGCCAAGAATAAAAAAGTTATTGAAATGGAAGGAAAGCATTTCGAACAATCTTTTCTTTGAATAATTTCAGGTAAATTTTACATTAAAAATTATTTTTATATACTAAAAAAAATATTAAAAAGGTTTAATAATTTTTGTATGTTAAGTAGAAAAATTATACTCTCGTTAAATGTTGATAGAATTTGAATTATTTGATATTTTAGTGTGAAAACTTGTTTGCATATGATAAATACATACGTTTTATTGTATAGAAGTTTTATTAAAATTAAATGCCAAAAACGAATAAACACAACTGAAATTTAGGGTATGTGCGGTCCTACGGGTAAATTTCCCGACCGTACAGAGCAAGATAAATTAGGTACATGATCGATTAATTATTACACTATTTCTGTCATCATATAATCGCAATAATTATGAAACTCGTTACCAACATTTGTAAAAACGGTTTTGGTTGCCAACATTAAAATATGTCATTTTACCTATATATTTATATACGCAACAATAGCATGAAAAAGAAAAGAAATCGGTCCATTTCCTTCTTACAACAAAACAAAGAAAGGTTAACTAAAGACGCAACCCGGTAAATTCAGGTTGAATTAGATTCTCTTTTACAACACAAAAAAAAAGGTTGAATTAAATTCATAGATTACATTTTCTTAAATTAAATTCTCTTAAATTACAAAGAAAAAGTTGAATTCAATTGACTGCATTGAAAACTAACTTGGGACTCGAAATAAAACTGACTCAAATAAAACTGACTCGAAATAAAACTGACTCGAAATAAAACTGACTCGAAATAAAACTGACTCGAAATAAAACTGACTCGAAATAAAACTGACTCGAAATAAAATGACTCGAAATAAAACTGACTCGAAACAAAACTGACTCTAAATAAAACTGAAATCTCTGGGGCGGTTGTCCCTCTGGATGCAACCTTCTGAAACTGAAAACTGATTTGCAACTTATTTGCAACTAAAACTGACTCGAAACTACCTCGAGTATCTTTATAAATCTCTGGGGTTTGGTTGTCCCTCTTGGCGAACCTTCTGAAAACTGATTTGCAACTTATTTGCAAATAAAACTGACTCGAAACTACTTCGAGTATCTTTATAAATCTCTGGGGTTTGGTTGTCCCTCTTGGCGCAACCTTCTGAAAACTGATTTGCAACTTATTTGCAAATAAAACTGACTCGAAACTACTTCGAGTATCTTTATAAATCTCTGGGGTTTGGTTGTCCCTCTTGGCGCAACCTTCTGAAAACTGATTTGCAACTTATTTGCAAATAAAACTGACTTCAAAACTGACTTGCAACTTTGCAACTAAAACTGACTTCAAAACTGACTTGCAACTTATTTGCAACGAAAACTGACTTAAAACTGACTTGCAACTTATTTGCAACGAAAACTGACTTCAAAACTGACTGCAACTTATTTGCAACGAAAACTGACTTCAAAACTGACTTGCAACTTATTTGCAACGAAAACTGACTTCAAAACTGACTTGCAACTTATTTGCAACGAAAACTGACTTCAAAACTGACTTGCAACTTATTTGCAACGAAAACTGACTTGCAACTTCTTTGCAACGAAAACTGACTTCAAAACTGACTTGCAACTTATTTGCAACGAAAACTGACTTCAAAACTGACTTGCAACTTATTTGCAACGAAAACTGACTTCAAACTTGCAACGAAAACTGACTTCAAAACTGACTTGCAACTTATTTGCAACGAAAACTGACTTCAAAACTGACTTGCAACTTATTTGCAACTAAAACTGACTTCAAAACTGACTTGCAACTTCTTTGCAACTAAAACTGACTTCAAAACTGACTTGCAACTTATTTGCAACTAAAACTGACTTCAAAACTGACTTGCAACTTCTTTACAACGAACTGACTTCAAAACTGACTTGCAACTTGCAACGAAAACTGACTACAAAACTGACTTCAAAACTGGCTTCAAAAATGACTTCAACATTACTTCAAGTATCTCTCTGAATCTATAAACTCTCTATAAACACTCTCTTTCTTAATTTGCAAGTCAATTCAATTCAATAATTTGAAAAAAATTTGCAAACAAAAATATAAAATGTAAACAACATTTCACTCTAATGTACACGAAGGTACGATACTATTATGTTTGATACATAAAATAAAATTATTCTATACTGAATATAACTGAAAATAACTGAAATTAACTCTGTTACAATTAACTCTGTGTTACAATTAACTCTGTGTTACAATTAACTCTGTGACTTTTAACTTCTGTGACTTTTAACTTCTGTGAAAATTAGTTTCACCAAAAAAAAATGTATCACTGGTGTCTAAAATGTTCACTGTGTTTCTTGTAAATTCTGATTTGATACTCATTATTAACTGTTAATAATAGTGACTTTTCAAGTGTTTATAAATTACTTAAAAAAACAAAATGTACTTAACAAAATTTCTACTGGCAAAATCCTCAGAGACGTGTCCGGAAGACGTCTTGCTGGCTACTTCTTCTTGGATGAAAACTAGGCGTGGAGAACTTGGAGTCGTGACACACCGGTTCAAGGGTGGATGTTACGAACTAGAAGTCGTGACACGCCGGTCAACTGGTTTTATCCTGATGCAGGGTAATTTCTATCATGGCCAAAGAGTGACCTCTTCTTAAAATCTTCTTCTTAAAATCTTTTTCTTCTTAAAATTTGTTTTTTCTTAAAATCTTTTTCTTCTTAAAATCTTTCTCTTCATAAAATAATCTTAAAATAATAATCTTCTTAAAATCTTTTAAGATCCTGGCAAAGGGTCGCCAGTCTGTTAACCCCTCCTTTTATGGCCCTGAGTCGGTTCGGATTCGACGGGGGGGTTCTGGTTAGGAGGCTGCAACGGATATTTCTTCTTGATACTTTTCTTCTATAACTTTCTAATTCTTTTCTCTCGCTTTATGGGGTCGACACTCTGTTAATTCTTTTCTTTCAATAATACTCT
This sequence comes from Bathynomus jamesi, assembly GCA_023014485.1. Lineage (NCBI taxonomy): Eukaryota > Metazoa > Arthropoda > Malacostraca > Isopoda > Cirolanidae > Bathynomus > Bathynomus jamesi. The sequence goes on from JAJOZX010018010.1 coordinate 4,798, forward strand.
GATACTTCTACTTTACTGACTAAATTCCTCTGAAGATAGTCCAACTCGAGGGGGAAAATAAAAAGTTTCGCTTGCTGTGATTTACTTCTTAAAAATTACAGGTATTGCTCTGAATTTACAAGGGTAGAGGTTCGACCTCTTTCGACAATGGCTCAGGCCGGAATCTAAAAATATATTAAGGAGGCAAGGGGCCTCTGCCCCCTCCCCGAGCGAAGCTGCTAACAAGGGAGTCTTAGCAGTGACCAAAGCAGAGAGCCGTAATGAAGTGTCCTTCATTTTACAAATACATGTATAATATAAGCCTGAATGTTGGGGGATGGCAGTTGGAGGTTAAGTTTCTCCCCTTTTAAACACGATCAGATGTTTGAAAGATTCCAATAAAAATTAAAAAAAATTAAAATAAAAACTAATCGTATATTTTTGCCGAATCTTCATTTCTGAAGGCGATATCATTTCGTAATAGTACTCATAAGTACAAATTAAGTACACGACTGAGTACGTATTAATTTTGGTTCATTACAATTATGGATTACTTCACATTCGCTTATGATTGTCCATTACAGTTCTATTAAAGTACATTCTTGCATTATAAATTAAATCATTACATTTAATTACAGTTTCATTGAAGTACATTACAAGTTATTATTAATTACAGTTTCATTAAAGTACATTACGTTATATTAAATTAAAGTATTACAGTTAATTACAATTAAACAGTTACTATAACTTTGTTTTGTTTTTACAGTGTTTCATATTAATAGACAATTAAGATGTTAGAAATATAATACAACGTACATGGCACACATGATATAGAATTATATAAAACATAACATGTTACATTATATTATAATATGTTATAAATTTGGAATCAGAGCGAAAGATGTTGTTTATCTTAGAAACGTTCAATTCTGCTGTGATTCGCGAATTCGACCACTACCTACCCAAGCATTTATGAATAGCTTGTGAGGGGTGAACGCACGTAAAAGAAAAAAGAAAAAAATACATGTGGACGTATTTTACATGTAAGTAACAGAATAGGTTGTGTGCGTAATATAGACGCGCGTAAAATATGGACTGATAGGTTGATAGGTATCAGTAGACAATAGGTAGGAAACAACATAAATAATGATGTATAGAGAATGAAGTTTTTTCTTTTTATTATTATTATTATTATTATTATTATTATTAAGGAATTTACCATACATTCAATACGGAAGATGTCCAAATACTAAACACGTGATTCAGTGTTCAAGGTATGGAAAACGTGAAGAGAATTAAGTTACTTTATGACGTCATAGTTATTCACATTATGTCATACGTACAGTATAATTGTAAGTCATTATTTGGGAGGACCTAAAAGAAACGAATTAAAGACAGAGTGGGTATCAAGGACTAAGAAGCACAGCTACGGGTTCCAATCCTCTTATATGCAATGTGTATGTATAATCTACGGTCGAGGGTGAGATGCAAGACAATCATAATTAAGTATAATAACTTCTATAACAAATGGAAAATGGATACGACTAAACCGTAGATATGGTAGATCGTAGGGTTGTGACACGAACAAAAAATAGGAAGCTACAAGTAAAATTATTATCCAAACTCGCGTTAAGCGATTTTGGTTCTTATGTAAAAATGAATATTGATTATTCATTTCATTTTTACATTGCTCTCCCCTTTTTTAAAAAAAAATGATATTTATACAATAATCTAATAGGGTACCATTAATACAATACAAATGAGAAAATAACATCCTAACTACTTCAAGTTAGATGACGAATTTTTCTTTACATTACAAATTTTTATACAGAACAAGTGAGTTATTATATAATATAAAAAATTAAAAGATTAATACTTTAATTTAGACAAACAATGATATGGTTAAAAAAAAATTCAGAATTTTATTTTTCTGTGGGATAATTTATGTACATAATGAATAGAGTAGATAAAAGGGAGAACGTACACCGTACAATCTATAAGTAATTTTTATTGACTATTGTAGGTAAAAAATCGAATTACGTAATGGATGATGTATAGACCTGTGGTCTAGTGTGTATTTGTGTGTATTAGATACAAAGTGTGTATCTTATAACTTTGAGGGACAGATTAGCTGAGAGGATTTTTAAATTAACTGAATAAACGCCTGAGCAAAAATTTATATATAGTAAGCAAAAATGCGTAGGACTATATAAATAGCATAGTTAGCACTTACACGCTATGAAATAGTTTATTGTGACATCCAATGATTTTAGCATAAGGTTTGTATATATATATATATATATATATATAGTGCGCATACATGCGTGTGTGTATGTAGGGATTTTGGAGGTTTTTGAATTAACAAAGTTTAAAAATAATGTATAATAATTTAAGATGGGTTTAGGGTTATAAAATCTTTTGAGTCAATTATTGTTGTTATTATTATTATAAAATCCTTTAAGTTCAAGGTAGTATTTAAGTATTTAATTAAATCAGTTACACGTATTAAGGTAATAAAACGAAATGTACTTAGAGGACCTTACAATTAATGAAAGTAAATCTAGAGGTATTAAAAATTAAATTTTGAAGATGGAATTAAATTCGACTAGTAACATTCGTAGCTATCAATGAACTAGATAACCATTAACATTAACCAGAAGCATCGGTACGATAATCGAATTAAAAAAAATTAAGAATACAAATTAAAAATATAAATCAATTATGCATTTCAACGAGCTAAATATAATTTTATAATATTCTAAAAAAATAAAAGTAAATCGAACCTTAGATGAGTTTCGGCCAAGAATAAAAAAGTTATTGAAATGGAAGGAAAGCATTTCGAACAATCTTTTCTTTGAATAATTTCAGGTAAATTTTACATTAAAAATTATTTTTATATACTAAAAAAAATATTAAAAAGGTTTAATAATTTTTGCATGTTAAGTAGAAAAATTATACTCTCGTTAAATGTTGATAGAATTTGAATTATTTGATATTTTAGTGTGAAAACTTGTTTGCATATGATAAATACATACGTTTTATTGTATAGAAGTTTTATTAAAATTAAATGCCAAAAACGAATAAACACAACTGAAATTTAGGGTATGTGCGGTCCTACGGGTAAATTTCCCGACCGTACAGAGCAAGATAAATTAGGTACATGATCGATTAATTATTACACTATTTCTGTCATCATATAATCGCAATAATTATGAAACTCGTTACCAACATTTGTAAAAACGGTTTTGGTTGCCAACATTAAAATATGTCATTTTACCTATATATTTATATACGCAACAATAGCATGAAAAAGAAAAGAAATCGGTCCATTTCCTTCTTACAACAAAACAAAGAAAGGTTAACTAAAGACGCAACCCGGTAAATTCAGGTTGAATTAGATTCTCTTTTACAACACAAAAAAAAAGGTTGAATTAAATTCTAGATTACATTTTCTTAAATTAAATTCTCTTAAATTACAAAGAAAAAGTTGAATTCAATTGACTGCATTGAAAACTAACTTGGGACTCGAAATAAAACTGACTCAAAATAAAACTGACTCGAAATAAAACTGACTCGAAATAAAACTGACTCGAAATAAAACTGACTCGAAATAAAACTGACTCGAAATAAAACTGACTCGAAATAAAACTGACTCGAAATAAAATGACTCGAAATAAAACTGACTCGAAACAAAACTGACTCTAAATAAAACTGAAATCTCTGGGGCGGTTGTCCCTCTGGATGCAACCTTCTGAAACTGAAAACTGATTTGCAACTTATTTGCAACTAAAACTGACTCGAAACTACCTCGAGTATCTTTATAAATCTCTGGGGTTTGGTTGTCCCTCTTGGCGAAACCTTCTGAAAACTGATTTGCAACTTATTTGCAAATAAAACTGACTCGAAACTACTTCGAGTATCTTTATAAATCTCTGGGGTTTGGTTGTCCCTCTTGGCGCAACCTTCTGAAAACTGATTTGCAACTTATTTGCAAATAAAACTGACTCGAAACTACTTCGAGTATCTTTATAAATCTCTGGGGTTTGGTTGTCCCTCTTGGCGCAACCTTCTGAAAACTGATTTGCAACTTATTTGCAAATAAAACTGACTTCAAAACTGACTTGCAACTTTGCAACTAAAACTGACTTCAAAACTGACTTGCAACTTATTTGCAACGAAAACTGACTTAAAAACTGACTTGCAACTTATTTGCAACGAAAACTGACTTCAAAACTGACTGGCAACTTATTTGCAACGAAAACTGACTTCAAAACTGACTTGCAACTTATTTGCAACGAAAACTGACTTCAAAACTGACTTGCAACTTATTTGCAACGAAAACTGACTTCAAAACTGACTTGCAACTTATTTGCAACGAAAACTGACTTCAAAACTGACTTGCAACTTCTTTGCAACGAAAACTGACTTCAAAACTGACTTGCAACTTATTTGCAACGAAAACTGACTTCAAAACTGACTTGCAACTTATTTGCAACGAAAACTGACTTCAAAACTGACTTGCAACTTATTTGCAACGAAAACTGACTTCAAAACTGACTTGCAACTTCTTTGCAACTAAAACTGACTTCAAAACTGACTTGCAACTTATTTGCAACTAAAACTGACTTCAAAACTGACTTGCAACTTCTTTACAACGAAAACTGACTTCAAAACTGACTTGCAACTTATTTGCAACGAAAACTGACTACAAAACTGACTTCAAAAACTGGCTTCAAAAATGACTTCAACATTACTTCAAGTATCTCTCTGAATCTATAAACTCTCTATAAACACTCTCTTTCTTAATTTGCAAGTCAATTCAATTCAATAATTTGAAAAAAATTTGCAAACAAAAATATAAAATGTAAACAACATTTCACTCTAATGTACACGAAGGTACGATACTATTATGTTTGATACATAAAATAAAATTATTCTATACTGAATATAACTGAAAATAACTGAAATTAACTCCGTGTTACAATTAACTGTGTTACAATTAACTCTGTGTTACAATTAACTCTGTGACTTTTAACTTCTGTGACTTTTAACTTCTGTGAAAATTAGTTTCACCAAAAAAAAATGTATCACTGGTGTCTAAAATGTTCACTGTGTTTCTTGTAAATTCTGATTTGATACTCATTATTAACTGTTAATAATAGTGACTTTTCAAGTGTTTATAAATTACTTAAAAAAACAAAATGTACTTAACAAAATTTCTACTGGCAAAATCCTCAGAGACGTGTCCGGAAGACGTCTTGCTGGCTACTTCTTCTTGGATGAAAACTAGGCGTGGAGAACTTGGAGTCGTGACACACCGGTTCAAGGGTGGATGTTACGAACTAGAAGTCGTGACACGCCGGTCAACTGGTTTTATCCTGATGCAGGGTAATTTCTATCATGGCCAAAGAGTGACCTCTTCTTAAAATCTTCTTCTTAAAATCTTTTTCTTCTTAAAATTTGTTTTTTCTTAAAATCTTTTTCTTCTTAAAATCTTTCTCTTCATAAAATAATCTTAAAATAATAATCTTCTTAAAATCTTTTACGATCCTGGCAAAGGGTCGCCAGTCTGTTAACCCCTCCTTTTATGGCCCTGAGTCGGTTCGGATTCGACGGGGGGGTTCTGGTTAGGAGGCTGCAACGGATATTTCTTCTTGATACTTTTCTTCTATAACTTTCTAATTCTTTTCTCTCGCTTTATGGGGTCGACACTCTGTTAATTCTTTTCTTTCAATAATACTCTGATACTTCTACTTTACTGACTAAATTCCTCTGAAGATAGTCCAACTCGAGGGGGAAAATAAAAAGTTTCGCTTGCTGTGATTTACTTCTTAAAAATTACAGGTATTGCTCTGAATTTACAAGGGTAGAGGTTCGACCTCTTTCGACAATGGCTCAGGCCGGAATCTAAAAATATATTAAGGAGGCAAGGGGCCTCTGCCCCCTCCCCGAAGCGAAGCTGCTAACAAGGGAGTCTTAGCAGTGACCAAAGCAGAGAGCCGTAATGAAGTGTCCTTCATTTTACAAATACATGTATAATATAAGCCTGAATGTTGGGGGATGGCAGTTGGAGGTTAAGTTTCTCCCCTTTTAAACACGATCAGATGTTTGAAAGATTCCAATAAAAATTAAAAAAAATTAAAATAAAAACTAATCGTATATTTTTGCCGAATCTTCATTTCTGAAGGCGATATCATTTCGTAATAGTACTCATAAGTACAAATTAAGTACACGACTGAGTACGTATTAATTTTGGTTCATTACAATTATGGATTACTTCACATTCGCTTATGATTGTCCATTACAGTTCTATTAAAGTACATTCTTGCATTATAAATTAAATCATTACATTTAATTACAGTTTCATTGAAGTACATTACAAGTTATTATTAATTACAGTTTCATTAAAGTACATTACGTTATATTAAATTAAAGTATTACAGTTAATTACAATTAAACAGTTACTATAACTTTGTTTTGTTTTTACAGTGTTTCATATTAATAGACAATTAAGATGTTAGAAATATAATACAACGTACATGGCACACATGATATAGAATTATATAAAACATAACATGTTACATTATATTATAATATGTTATAAATTTGGAATCAGAGCGAAAGATGTTGTTTATCTTAGAAACGTTCAATTCTCTGCTGTGATTCGCGAATTCGACCACGTACCTACCCAAGCATTTATGAATAGCTTGTGAGGGGTGAACGCACGTAAAAGAAAAAAGAAAAAAATACATGTGGACGTATTTTACATGTAAGTAACAGAATAGGTTGTGTGCGTAATATAGACGCGCGTAAAATATGGACTGATAGGTTGATAGGTATCAGTAGACAATAGGTAGGAAACAACATAAATAATGATGTATAGAGAATGAAGTTTTTTCTTTTTATTATTATTATTATTATTATTATTATTATTAAGGAATTTACCATACATTCAATACGGAAGATGTCCAAATACTAAACACGTGATTCAGTGTTCAAGGTATGGAAAACGTGAAGAGAATTAAGTTACTTTATGACGTCATAGTTATTCACATTATGTCATACGTACAGTATAATTGTAAGTCATTATTTGGGAGGACCTAAAAGAAACGAATTAAAGACAGAGTGGGTATCAAGGACTAAGAAGCACAGCTACGGGTTCCAATCCTCTTATATGCAATGTGTATGTATAATCTACGGTCGAGGGTGAGATGCAAGACAATCATAATTAAGTATAATAACTTCTATAACAAATGGAAAATGGATACGACTAAACCGTAGATATGGTAGATCGTAGGGTTGTGACACGAACAAAAAATAGGAAGCTACAAGTAAAATTATTATCCAAACTCGCGTTAAGCGATTTTGGTTCTTATGTAAAAATGAATATTGATTATTCATTTCATTTTTACATTGCTCTCCCCTTTTTTAAAAAAAAATGATATTTATACAATAATCTAATAGGGTACCATTAATACAATACAAATGAGAAAATAACATCCTAACTACTTCAAGTTAGATGACGAATTTTTCTTTACATTACAAATTTTTATACAGAACAAGTGAGTTATTATATAATATAAAAAATTAAAAGATTAATACTTTAATTTAGACAAACAATGATATGGTTAAAAAAAAAATTCAGAATTTTATTTTTCTGTGGGATAATTTATGTACATAATGAATAGAGTAGATAAAAGGGAGAACGTACACCGTACAATCTATAAGTAATTTTTATTGACTATTGTAGGTAAAAAATCGAATTACGTAATGGATGATGTATAGACCTGTGGTCTAGTGTGTATTTGTGTGTATTAGATACAAAGTGTGTATCTTATAACTTTGAGGGACAGATTAGCTGAGAGGATTTTTAAATTAACTGAATAAACGCCTGAGCAAAAATTTATATATAGTAAGCAAAAATGCGTAGGACTATATAAATAGCATAGTTAGCACTTACACGCTATGAAATAGTTTATTGTGACATCCAATGATTTTAGCATAAGGTTTGTATATATATATATATATATATATATAGTGCGCATACATGCGTGTGTATGTAGGGATTTTGGAGGTTTTTGAATTAACAAAGTTTAAAAATAATGTATAATAATTTAAGATGGGTTTAGGGTTATAAAATCTTTTGAGTCAATTATTGTTGTTATTATTATTATAAAATCCTTTAAGTTCAAGGTAGTATTTAAGTATTTAATTAAATCAGTTACACGTATTAAGGTAATAAAACGAAATGTACTTAGAGGACCTTACAATTAATGAAAGTAAATCTAGAGTATTAAAAATTAAATTTTGAAGATGGAATTAAATTCGACTAGTAACATTCGTAGCTATCAATGAACTAGATAACCATTAACATTAACCAGAAGCATCGGTACGATAATCGAATTAAAAAAAATTAAGATACAAATTAAAAATATAAATCAATTATGCATTTCAACGAGCTAAATATAATTTTATAATATTCTAAAAAAATAAAAGTAAATCGAACCTTAGATGAGTTTCGGCCAAGAATAAAAAAGTTATTGAAATGGAAGGAAAGCATTTCGAACAATCTTTTCTTTGAATAATTTCAGGTAAATTTTACATTAAAAATTATTTTTATATACTAAAAAAAATATTAAAAAGGTTTAATAATTTTTGCATGTTAAGTAGAAAAATTATACTCTCGTTAAATGTTGATAGAATTTGAATTATTTGATATTTTAGTGTGAAAACTTGTTTGCATATGATAAATACATACGTTTTATTGTATAGAAGTTTTATTAAAATTAAATGCCAAAAACGAATAAACACAACTGAAATTTAGGGTATGTGCGGTCCTACGGGTAAATTTCCCGACCGTACAGAGCAAGATAAATTAGGTACATGATCGATTAATTATTACACTATTTCTGTCATCATATAATCGCAATAATTATGAAACTCGTTACCAACATTTGTAAAAACGGTTTTGGTTGCCAACATTAAAATATGTCATTTTACCTATATATTTATATACGCAACAATAGCATGAAAAAGAAAAGAAATCGGTCCATTTCCTTCTTACAACAAAACAAAGAAAGGTTAACTAAAGACGCAACCCGGTAAATTCAGGTTGAATTAGATTCTCTTTTACAACACAAAAAAAAAGGTTGAATTAAATTCTAGATTACATTTTCTTAAATTAAATTCTCTTAAATTACAAAGAAAAAGTTGAATTCAATTGACTGCATTGAAAACTAACTTGGGACTCGAAATAAAACTGACTCAAAATAAACTGACTCGAAATAAAACTGACTCGAAATAAAACTGACTCGAAATAAAACTGACTCGAAATAAAACTGACTCGAAATAAAACTGACTCGAAATAAAACTGACTCGAAACAAAACTGACTCTAAATAAAACTGAAATCTCTGGGGCGGTTGTCCCTCTGGATGCAACCTTCTGAAACTGAAAACTGATTTGCAACTTATTTGCAACTAAAACTGACTCGAAACTACCTCGAGTATCTTTATAAATCTCTGGGGTTTGGTTGTCCCTCTTGGCGAAACCTTCTGAAAACTGATTTGCAACTTATTTGCAAATAAAACTGACTCGAAACTACTTCGAGTATCTTTATAAATCTCTGGGGTTTGGTTGTCCCTCTTGGCGCAACCTTCTGAAAACTGATTTGCAACTTATTTGCAAATAAAACTGACTCGAAACTACTTCGAGTATCTTTATAAATCTCTGGGGTTTGGTTGTCCCTCTTGGCGCAACCTTCTGAAAACTGATTTGCAACTTATTTGCAAATTGACTTCAACTTGCATTTGCAATAAAACTGACTTCAAAACTGACTTGCAACTTTGCAACAAAACTGACTTAAAACTGACTTGCAACTTATTTGCAAGAAAACTGACGAAAACTGTGCAACTTATTTGCAACGAAACTGACTTCAAACTGACTTGCAACTTATTTGCAACGAAAACTGACTTCAAAACTGACTGCAACTTATTTGCAACGAAAACTGACTTCAAAACTGACTTGCAACTTATTTGCAACGAAAAACTTGACTTTTGCAACGAAAACTGACTTCAAAACTGACTTGCAACTTATTTGCAACGAAAACTGACTTCAAAACTGACTTGCAACTTATTTGCAACGAAAACTGACTTGCAACTTCTTTGCAACGAAAACTGACTTCAAAACTGACTTGCAACTTATTTGCAACGAAAACTGACTTCAAAACTGACTTGCAACTTATTTGCAACGAAAACTGACTTCAAAACTGACTTGCAACTTATTTGCAACGAAAACTGACTTCAAAACTGACTTGCAACTTCTTTGCAACTAAAACTGACTTCAAAACTGACTTGCAACTTATTTGCAACTAAAACTGACTTCAAAACTGACTTGCAACTTCTTTACAACGAAAACTGACTTCAAAACTGACTTGCAACTTATTTGCAACGAAAACTGACTACAAAACTGACTTCAAAAACTGGCTTCAAAAATGACTTCAACATTACTTCAAGTATCTCTCTGAATCTATAAACTCTCTATAAACACTCTCTTTCTTAATTTGCAAGTCAATTCAATTCAATAATTTGAAAAAAATTTGCAAACAAAAATATAAAATGTAAACAACATTTCACTCTAATGTACACGAAGGTACGATACTATTATGTTTGATACATAAAATAAAATTATTCTATACTGAATATAACTGAAAATAACTGAAATTAACTCCGTGTTACAATTAATCTGTGTTACAATTAACTCTGTGTTACAATTAACTCTGTGACTTTTAACTTCTGTGACTTTTAACTTCTGTGAAAATTAGTTTCACCAAAAAAAAATGTATCACTGGTGTCTAAAATGTTCACTGTGTTTCTTGTAAATTCTGATTTGATACTCATTATTAACTGTTAATAATAGTGACTTTTCAAGTGTTTATAAATTACTTAAAAAAACAAAATGTACTTAACAAAATTTCTACTGGCAAAATCCTCAGAGACGTGTCCGGAAGACGTCTTGCTGGCTACTTCTTCTTGGATGAAAACTAGGCGTGGAGAACTTGGAGTCGTGACACACCGGTTCAAGGGTGGATGTTACGAACTAGAAGTCGTGACACGCCGGTCAACTGGTTTTATCCTGATGCAGGGTAATTTCTATCATGGCCAAAGAGTGACCTCTTCTTAAAATCTTCTTCTTAAAATCTTTTTCTTCTTAAAATTTGTTTTTTCTTAAAATCTTTTTCTTCTTAAAATCTTTCTCTTCATAAAATAATCTTAAAATAATAATCTTCTTAAAATCTTTTACGATCCTGGCAAAGGGTCGCCAGTCTGTTAACCCCTCCTTTTATGGCCCTGAGTCGGTTCGGATTCGACGGGGGGGTTCTGGTTAGGAGGCTGCAACGGATATTTCTTCTTGATACTTTTCTTCTATAACTTTCTAATTCTTTTCTCTCGCTTTATGGGGTCGACACTCTGTTAATTCTTTTCTTTCAATAATACTCTGATACTTCTACTTTACTGACTAAATTCCTCTGAAGATAGTCCAACTCGAGGGGGAAAATAAAAAGTTTCGCTTGCTGTGATTTACTTCTTAAAAATTACAGGTATTGCTCTGAATTTACAAGGGTAGAGGTTCGACCTCTTTCGACAATGGCTCAGGCCGGAATCTAAAAATATATTAAGGAGGCAAGGGGCCTCTGCCCCCTCCCCGAAGCGAAGCTGCTAACAAGGGAGTCTTAGCAGTGACCAAAGCAGAGAGCCGTAATGAAGTGTCCTTCATTTTACAAATACATGTATAATATAAGCCTGAATGTTGGGGGATGGCAGTTGGAGGTTAAGTTTCTCCCCTTTTAAACACGATCAGATGTTTGAAAGATTCCAATAAAAATTAAAAAAAATTAAAAAAAAACTAATCGTATATTTTTGCCGAATCTTCATTTCTGAAGGCGATATCATTTCGTAATAGTACTCATAAGTACAAATTAAGTACACGACTGAGTACGTATTAATTTTGGTTCATTACAATTATGGATTACTTCACATTCGCTTATGATTGTCCATTACAGTTCTATTAAAGTACATTCTTGCATTATAAATTAAATCATTACATTTAATTACAGTTTCATTGAAGTACATTACAAGTTATTATTAATTACAGTTTCATTAAAGTACATTACGTTATATTAAATTAAAGTATTACAGTTAATTACAATTAAACAGTTACTATAACTTTGTTTTGTTTTTACAGTGTTTCATATTAATAGACAATTAAGATGTTAGAAATATAATACAACGTACATGGCACACATGATATAGAATTATATAAAACATAACATGTTACATTATATTATAATATGTTATAAATTTGGAATCAGAGCGAAAGATGTTGTTTATCTTAGAAACGTTCAATTCTGCTGTGATTCGCGAATTCGACCACGTACCTACCCAAGCATTTATGAATAGCTTGTGAGGGGTGAACGCACGTAAAAGAAAAAAGAAAAAAATACATGTGGACGTATTTTACATGTAAGTAACAGAATAGGTTGTGTGCGTAATATAGATGCGCGTAAAATATGGACTGATAGGTTGATAGGTATCAGTAGACAATAGGTAGGAAACAACATAAATAATGATGTATAGAGAATGAAGTTTTTTCTTTTTATTATTATTATTATTATTATTATTATTAAGGAATTTACCATACATTCAATACGGAAGATGTCCAAATACTAAACACGTGATTCAGTGTTCAAGGTATGGAAAACGTGAAGAGAATTAAGTTACTTTATGACGTCATAGTTATTCACATTATGTCATACGTACAGTATAATTGTAAGTCATTATTTGGGAGGACCTAAAAGAAACGAATTAAAGACAGAGTGGGTATCAAGGACTAAGAAGCACAGCTACGGGTTCCAATCCTCTTATATGCAATGTGTATGTATAATCTACGGTCGAGGGTGAGATGCAAGACAATCATAATTAAGTATAATAACTTCTATAACAAATGGAAAATGGATACGACTAAACCGTAGATATGGTAGATCGTAGGGTTGTGACACGAACAAAAAATAGGAAGCTACAAGTAAAATTATTATCCAAACTCGCGTTAAGCGATTTTGGTTCTTATGTAAAAATGAATATTGATTATTCATTTCATTTTTACATTGCTCTCCCCTTTTTTAAAAAAAAATGATATTTATACAATAATCTAATAGGGTACCATTAATACAATACAAATGAGAAAATAACATCCTAACTACTTCAAGTTAGATGACGAATTTTTCTTTACATTACAAATTTTTATACAGAACAAGTGAGTTATATATATATAAAAAATTAAAAGATTAATACTTTAATTTAGACAAACAATGATATGGTTAAAAAAAAAATTCAGAATTTTATTTTTCTGTGGGATAATTTATGTACATAATGAATAGAGTAGATAAAAGGGAGAACGTACACCGTACAATCTATAAGTTAATTTTTATTGACTATTGTAGGTAAAAAATCGAATTACGTAATGGATGATGTATAGACCTGTGGTCTAGTGTGTATTTGTGTGTATTAGATACAAAGTGTGTATCTTATAACTTTGAGGGACAGATTAGCTGAGAGGATTTTTAAATTAACTGAATAAACGCCTGAGCAAAAATTTATATATAGTAAGCAAAAATGCGTAGGACTATATAAATAGCATAGTTAGCACTTACACGCTATGAAATAGTTTATTGTGACATCCAATGATTTTAGCATAAGGTTTGTATATATATATATATATATATATAGTGCGCATACATGCGTGTGTGTATGTAGGGATTTTGGAGGTTTTTGAATTAACAAAGTTTAAAAATAATGTATAATAATTTAAGATGGGTTTAGGGTTATAAAATCTTTTGAGTCAATTATTGTTGTTATTATTATTATAAAATCCTTTAAGTTCAAGGTAGTATTTAAGTATTAATTAAATCAGTTACACGTATTAAGGTAATAAAACGAAATGTACTTAGAGGACCTTACAATTAATGAAAGTAAATCTAGTATTAAAAATTAAATTTTGAAGATGGAATTAAATTCGACTAGTAACATTCGTAGCTATCAATGAACTAGATAACCATTAACATTAACCAGAAGCATCGGTACGATAATCGAATTAAAAAAAATTAAGAATACAAATTAAAAATATAAATCAATTATGCATTTCAACGAGCTAAATATAATTTTATAATATTCTAAAAAAATAAAAGTAAATCGAACCTTAGATGAGTTTCGGCCAAGAATAAAAAAGTTATTGAAATGGAAGGAAAGCATTTCGAACAATCTTTTCTTTGAATAATTTCAGGTAAATTTTACATTAAAAATTATTTTTATATACTAAAAAAAATATTAAAAAGGTTTAATAATTTTTGCATGTTAAGTAGAAAAATTATACTCTCGTTAAATGTTGATAGAATTTGAATTATTTGATATTTTAGTGTGAAAACTTGTTTGCATATGATAAATACATACGTTTTATTGTATAGAAGTTTTATTAAAATTAAATGCCAAAAACGAATAAACACAACTGAAATTTAGGGTATGTGCGGTCCTACGGGTAAATTTCCCGACCGTACAGAGCAAGATAAATTAGGTACATGATCGATTAATTATTACACTATTTCTGTCATCATATAATCGCAATAATTATGAAACTCGTTACCAACATTTGTAAAAACGGTTTTGGTTGCCAACATTAAAATATGTCATTTTACCTATATATTTATATACGCAACAATAGCATGAAAAAGAAAAGAAATCGGTCCATTTCCTTCTTACAACAAAACAAAGAAAGGTTAACTAAAGACGCAACCCGGTAAATTCAGGTTGAATTAGATTCTCTTTTACAACACAAAAAAAAAGGTTGAATTAAATTCTTAGATTACATTTTCTTAAATTAAATTCTCTTAAATTACAAAGAAAAAGTTGAATTCAATTGACTGCATTGAAAACTAACTTGGGACTCGAAATAAAACTGACTCAAAATAAAAACTGACTCGAAATAAACTGACTCGAAATAAACTGACTCGAAATAAAACTGACTCGAAATAAAACTGACTCGAAATAAAATGACTCGAAATAAAACTGACTCGAAAAAAAAACTGACTCAAAAAACTGAAATCTCTGGGGCGGTTGTCCCTCTGGATGCAACTTCTGAAACTGAAAACTGATTTGCAATTATTTGCAACTAAAACTGACTCGAAAACTACTCGAGTACTTTATAAATCTCTGGGGTTTGGTTGTCCCTCTTGGCGCAACCTTCTGAAAACTGATTTGCAACTTATTTGCAAATAAAACTGACTCGAAACTACTCGAGTATCTTTATAAATCTCTGGGGTTTGGTTGTCCCTCTTGGCGCAACCTTCTGAAAACTGATTTGCAACTTATTTGCAATAAAACTGACTCGAAACTACTTCGAGTATCTTTATAAATCTCTGGGGTTTGTTGTCCTCTTGGCGCAACCTGAAAAACTGATTTGCAACTTATTTGCAATAAAACTGACTTCAAAACTGACTTGCAACTTTGCAACTAAAACTGAATTCAAAACTGACTTGCAACTTATTTGCAACGAAAACTGACTTAAAAACTGACTTGCAACTTATTTGCAACGAAAACTGACTTCAAAACTGATGGCAACTTATTTGCAACGAAAAACTGACTTCAAAACTGACTTGCAACTTATTTGCAACGAAAACTGACTTCAAAACTGACTTGCAATATTTGCAACGAAAACTGACTTCAAAACTGACTTGGCAACTTATTTGCAACGAAAAACTGACCTTTGCAACAAACTGACTTCAATGACTTGCAACTTATTTGCAACGAAAACTGACTTCAAAACTGACTTGCAACTTATTTGCAACGAAAACTGACTTGCAACTTATTTGCAACGAAAACTGACTTCAAAACTGACTTGCAACTTATTTGCAACGAAAACTGACTTCAAACTGACTTGCAACTTATTTGCAACGAAAACTGACTTCAAAACTGACTTGCAACTTAGCAACGAAAACTGACTTCAAAACTGACTTGCAACTTCTTTGCAACGAAAACTGACTTCAAAACTGATTGCAACTTTTGCAACTAAAACGACTTCAAAACTGACTTGCAACTTACAACTAAAACTGACTTCAAAACTGACTTGCATCTTTGCAACTAAAACTGACTTGCAACTTCTTTGCAACGAAAACTGACTTCAAAACTGACTTGCAACTTCTTCAACGAAACTGACTTGCAACTTATTTGCAACGAAAACTGACTTCAAAACTGACTTAAAAACTGGCTTCAAAATGACTTCAACATTACTTCAAGTATCTCTCTGAATCTATAAACTCTCTATAAACACTCTCTTTCTTAATTTGCAAGTCAATTCAATTCAATAATTTGAAAAAAATTTGCAAACAAAAATATAAAATGTAAACAACATTTCACTCTAATGTACACGAAGGTACGATACTATTATGTTTGATACATAAAATAAAATTATTCTATACTGAATATAACAGTGAAAATAACTGAAATTAAGTCTGTGTTACAATTAACTCTGTGTTACAATTAACTCTGTTACATTACTCTGTGTTACAATTAACTCTGTGTTACAATTAACTCTGTGTCTTTTAACTTCTGTGACTTTTAACTTCTGTGAAAATTAGTTTCACCAAAAAAAAATGTATCACTGGTGTCTAAAATGTTCACTGTGTTTCTTGTAAATTCTGATTTGATACTCATTATTAACTGTTAATAATAGTGACTTTTCAAGTGTTTATAAATTACTTAAAAAACAAAATGTACTTAAAAAATTTCTACTGGCAAAATCCTCAGAGACGTGTCCGGAAGACGTCTTGCTGGCTACTTCTTCTTGGATGAAAACTAGGCGTGGAGAACTTGGAGTCGTGACACACCGGTTCAAGGGTGGATGTTACGAACTAGAAGTCGTGACACGCCGGTCAACTGGTTTTATCCTGATGCAGGGTAATTTCTATCATGGAAAGAGTGACCTCTTCTTAAAATCTTCTTCTTAAAATCTTTTTCTTCTTAAAATTTGTTTTTTCTTAAAATCTTTTTCTTCTTAAAATCTTTCTCTTCATAAAATAATCTTAAAATAATAATCTTCTTAAAATCTTTTAAGATCCTGGCAAAGGGTCGCCAGTCTGTTAACCCCTCCTTTTATGGCCCTGAGTCGGTTCGGATTCGACGGGGGGGTTCTGGTTAGGAGGCTGCAACGGATATTTCTTCTTGATACTTTTCTTCTATAACTTTCTAATTCTTTTCTCTCGCTTTATGGGGTCGACACTCTGTTAATTCTTTTCTTTCAATAATACTCTGATACTTCTACTTTACTGACTAAATTCCTCTGAAGATAGTCCAACTCGAGGGGGAAAATAAAAAGTTTCGCTTGCTGTGATTTACTTCTTAAAAATTACAGGTATTGCTCTGAATTTACAAGGGTAGAGGTTCGACCTCTTTCGACCATGGCTCAGGCCGGAATCTAAAAATATATTAAGGAGGCAAGGGGCCTCTGCCCCCTCCCCGCAGCGAAGCTGCTAACAAGGGAGTCTTAGCAGTGACCAAAGCAGAGAGCCGTAATGAAGTGTCCTTCATTTTACAAATACATGTATAATATAAGCCTGAATGTTGGGGGATGGCAGTTGGAGGTTAAGTTTCTCCCCTTTTAAACACGATCAGATGTTTGAAAGATTCCAATAAAAATTAAAAAAATAAAATAAAAACTAATCGTATATTTTTGCCGAATCTTCATTTCTGAAGGCGATATCATTTCGTAATAGTACTCATAAGTACAAATTAAGTACACGACTGAGTACGTATTAATTTTGGTTCATTACAATTATGGATTACTTCACATTCGCTTATGATTGTCCATTACAGTTCTATTAAAGTACATTCTTGCATTATAAATTAAATCATTACATTTAATTACAGTTTCATTGAAGTACATTACAAGTTATTATTAATTACAGTTTCATTAAAGTACATTACGTTATATTAAATTAAAGTATTACAGTTAATTACAATTAAACAGTTACTATAACTTTGTTTTGTTTTTACAGTGTTTCATATTAATAGACAATTAAGATGTTAGAAATATAATACAACGTACATGGCACACATGATATAGAATTATATAAAACATAACATGTTACATTATATTATAATATGTTATAAATTTGGAATCAGAGCGAAAGATGTTGTTTATCTTAGAAACGTTCAATTCTGCTGTGATTCGCGAATTCGACCACTTACCTACCCAAGCATTTATGAATAGCTTGTGAGGGGTGAACGCACGTAAAAGAAAAAAGAAAAAAAATACATGTGGACGTATTTTACATGTAAGTAACAGAATAGGTTGTGTGCGTAATATAGACGCGCGTAAAATATGGACTGATAGGTTGATAGGTATCAGTAGACAATAGGTAGGAAACAACATAAATAATGATGTATAGAGAATGAAGTTTTTTCTTTTTATTATTATTATTATTATTATTATTATTATTATTAATGAATTTACCATACATTCAATACGGAAGATGTCCAAATACTAAACACGTGATTCAGTGTTCAAGGTATGGAAAACGTGAAGAGAATTAAGTTACTTTATGACGTCATAGTTATTCACATTATGTCATACGTACAGTATAATTGTAAGTCATTATTTGGGAGGACCTAAAAGAAACGAATTAAAGACAGAGTGGGTATCAAGGACTAAGAAGCACAGCTACGGGTTCCAATCCTCTTATATGCAATGTGTATGTATAATCTACGGTCGAGGGTGAGATGCAAGACAATCATAATTAAGTATAATAACTTCTATAACAAATGGAAAATGGATACGACTAAACCGTAGATATGGTAGATCGTAGGGTTGTGACACGAACAAAAAATAGGAAGCTACAAGTAAAATTATTATCCAAACTCGCGTTAAGCGATTTTGGTTCTTATGTAAAAATGAATATTGATTATTCATTTCATTTTTACATTGCTCTCCCCTTTTTTAAAAAAAAATGATATTTATACAATAATCTAATAGGGTACCATTAATACAATACAAATGAGAAAATAACATCCTAACTACTTCAAGTTAGATGACGAATTTTTCTTTACATTACAAATTTTTATACAGAACAAGTGAGTTATTATATAATATAAAAAATTCAAAGATTAATACTTTAATTTAGACAAACAATGATATGGTTAAAAAAAAAATTCAGAATTTTATTTTTCTGTGGGATAATTTATGTACATAATGAATAGAGTAGATAAAAGGGAGAACGTACACCGTACAATCTATAAGCTAATTTTTATTGACTATTGTAGGTAAAAAATCGAATTACGTAATGGATGATGTATAGACCTGTGGTCTAGTGTGTATTTGTGTGTATTAGATACAAAGTGTGTATCTTATAACTTTGAGGGACAGATTAGCTGAGAGGATTTTTAAATTAACTGAATAAACGCCTGAGCAAAAATTTATATATAGTAAGCAAAAATGCGTAGGACTATATAAATAGCATAGTTAGCACTTACACGCTATGAAATAGTTTATTGTGACATCCAATGATTTTAGCATAAGGTTTGTATATATATATATATATATATATATATAGTGCGCATACATGCGTGTGTATATGTAGGGATTTGGGAGGTTTTTGAATTAACAAAGTTTAAAAATAATGTATAATAATTTAAGATGGGTTTAGGGTTATAAAATCTTTTGAGTCAATTATTGTTGTTATTATTATTATAAAATCCTTTAAGTTCAAGGTAGTATTTAAGTATTTAATTAAATCAGTTACACGTATTAAGGTAATAAAACGAAATGTACTTAGAGGACCTTACAATTAATGAAAGTAAATCTAGCGGTATTAAAAATTAAATTTTGAAGATGGAATTAAATTCGACAGTAACATTCGTAGCTATCAATGAACTAGATAACCATTAACATTAACCAGAAGCATCGGTACGATAATCGAATTAAAAAAAATTAAGAATACAAATTAAAAATATAAATCAATTATGCATTTCAACGAGCTAAATATAATTTTATAATATTCTAAAAAAATAAAAGTAAATCGAACCTTAGATGAGTTTCGGCCAAGAATAAAAAAGTTATTGAAATGGAAGGAAAGCATTTCGAACAATCTTTTCTTTGAATAATTTCAGGTAAATTTTACATTAAAAATTATTTTTATATACTAAAAAAAATATTAAAAAGGTTTAATAATTTTTGTATGTTAAGTAGAAAAATTATACTCTCGTTAAATGTTGATAGAATTTGAATTATTTGATATTTTAGTGTGAAAACTTGTTTGCATATGATAAATACATACGTTTTATTGTATAGAAGTTTTATTAAAATTAAATGCCAAAAACGAATAAACACAACTGAAATTTAGGGTATGTGCGGTCCTACGGGTAAATTTCCCGACCGTACAGAGCAAGATAAATTAGGTACATGATCGATTAATTATTACACTATTTCTGTCATCATATAATCGCAATAATTATGAAACTCGTTACCAACATTTGTAAAAACGGTTTTGGTTGCCAACATTAAAATATGTCATTTTACCTATATATTTATATACGCAACAATAGCATGAAAAAGAAAAGACAAATCGGTCCATTTCCTTCTTACAACAAAACAAAGAAAGGTTAACTAAAGACGCAACCCGGTAAATTCAGGTTGAATTAGATTCTCTTTTACAACACAAAAAAAAAGGTTGAATTAAATTCTTAGATTACATTTTCTTAAATTAAATTCTCTTAAATTACAAAGAAAAAGTTGAATTCAATTGACTGCATTGAAAACTAACTTGGGACTCGAAATAAAACTGACTCAAAATAAAACTGACTCGAAATAAAACTGACTCGAAATAAAACTGACTCGAAATAAAACACTCGAAATAAAACTGACTCGAAATAAAACTGACTCGAAATAAAACTGACTCGAAATAAAACTGACTCGAAATAAAACTGACTCGAATAAAACTGACTCGAAATAAACTGACTCGAAATAAACTGACTCGAAATAAAACTGATCAAATAAAGACTCGAAATAAAACTGACTCGAAACAAAACTGACTCTAAATAAAACTGAACTCTGGGGCGGTTGTCCCTCTGGATGCAACCTTCTGAAACTGAAAACTGATTTGCAACTTATTTGCAACTAAAACTGACTCGAAAC
This sequence comes from Bathynomus jamesi, assembly GCA_023014485.1. Lineage (NCBI taxonomy): Eukaryota > Metazoa > Arthropoda > Malacostraca > Isopoda > Cirolanidae > Bathynomus > Bathynomus jamesi. The sequence continues at coordinate 26,009 of JAJOZX010018010.1, forward strand.
TACCTCGAGTATCTTTATAAATCTCTGGGGTTTGGTTGTCCTCTTGGCGCAACCTTCTGAAAACTGATTTGCAACTTATTTGCAAATAAAACTGACTCGAAACTACTTCGAGTATCTTTATAATCTCTGGGGTTTGGTTGTCCCTCTTGGCGCAACCTTCTGAAAACTGATTTGCAACTTATTTGCAAATAAAACTGACTCGAAACTACTTCGAGTATCTTTATAAATCTCTGGGGTTTGGTTGTCCCTCTTGGCGCAACCTTCTGAAAACTGATTTGCAACTTATTTGCAAATAAAACTGACTTCAAAACTGACTTGCAAATTTGCAACTAAAACTGACTTCAAAACTGACTTGCAACTTATTTGCAACGAAAACTGACTTCAAAACTGACTTGCAACTTATTTGCAACGAAAACTGACTTCAAAACTGACTGCAACTTATTTGCAACGAAAACTGACTTCAAAACTGACTTGCAACTTATTTGCAACGAAAACTGACTTCAAAACTGACTTGCAACTTATTTGCAACGAAAACTGACTTCAAAACTGACTTGCAACTTATTTGCAACGAAAACTGACTTCAAAACTGACTTGCAACTTATTTGCAACGAAAACTGACTTCAAAACTGACTTGCAACTTATTTGCAACGAAAACTGACTTCAAAACTGACTTGCAACTTATTTGCAACGAAAACTGACTTCAAAACTGACTTGCAACTTATTTGCAACGAAAACTGACTTCAAAACTGACTTGCAACTTCTTTGCAACGAAAACTGACTTCAAAACTGACTTGCAACTTATTTGCAAAAAACTGCTTCAAAACTGACTTGCAACTTATTTGCAACTAAAACTGACTTCAAAACTGACTTGCAACTTCTTTGCAACGAAAACTGACTTCAAAACTGACTTGCAACTTATTTGCAACGAAAACTGACTTCAAAACTGACTTAAAAACTGGCTTCAAAAATGACTTCAACATTACTTCAAGTATCTCTCTGAATCTATAAACTCTCTATAAACACTCTCTTTCTTAATTTGCAAGTCAATTCAATTCAATAATTTGAAAAAAATTTGCAAACAAAAATATAAAATGTAAACAACATTTCACTCTAATGTACACGAAGGTACGATACTATTATGTTTGATACATAAAATAAAATTATTCTATACTGAATATAACAGTGAAAATAACTGAAATTAACTCTGTTACAATTAACTCTGTGTTACAATTAACTCTGTGTTACAATTAACTCTGTGACTTTTAACTTCTGTGACTTTTAACTTCTGTGAAAATTAGTTTCACCAAAAAAAAATGTATCACTGGTGTCTAAAATGTTCACTGTGTTTCTTGTAAATTCTGATTTGATACTCATTATTAACTGTTAATAATAGTGACTTTTCAAGTGTTTATAAATTACTTAAAAAAACAAAATGTACTTAACAAAATTTCTACTGGCAAAATCCTCAGAGACGTGTCCGGAAGACGTCTTGCTGGCTACTTCTTCTTGGATGAAAACTAGGCGTGGAGAACTTGGAGTCGTGACACACCGGTTCAAGGGTGGATGTTACGAACTAGAAGTCGTGACACGCCGGTCAACTGGTTTTATCCTGATGCAGGGTAATTTCTATCATGGCCAAAGAGTGACCTCTTCTTAAAATCTTCTTCTTAAAATCTTTTTCTTCTTAAAATTTGTTTTTTCTTAAAATCTTTTTCTTCTTAAAATCTTTCTCTTCATAAAATAATCTTCTTAAAATAATAATCTTCTTAAAATCTTTTAAGATCCTGGCAAAGGGTCGCCAGTCTGTTAACCCCTCCTTTTATGGCCCTGAGTCGGTTCGGATTCGACGGGGGGTTCTGGTTAGGAGGCTGCAACGGATATTTCTTCTTGATACTTTTCTTCTATAACTTTCTAATTCTTTTCTCTCGCTTTATGGGGTCGACACTCTGTTAATTCTTTTCTTTCAATAATACTCTGATACTTCTACTTTACTGACTAAATTCCTCTGAAGATAGTCCAACTCGAGGGGGAAAATAAAAAGTTTCGCTTGCTGTGATTTACTTCTTAAAAATTACAGGTATTGCTCTGAATTTACAAGGGTAGAGGTTCGACCTCTTTCGACCATGGCTCAGGCCGGAATCTAAAAATATATTAAGGAGGCAAGGGGCCTCTGCCCCCCCCCGCAGCGAAGCTGCTAACAAGGGAGTCTTAGCAGTGACAAAGCAGAGAGCCGTAATGAAGTGTCCTTCATTTTACAAATACATGTATAATATAAGCCTGAATGTTGGGGGATGGCAGTTGGAGGTTAAGTTTCTCCCCTTTTAAACACGATCAGATGTTTGAAAGATTCCAATAAAAATAAAAAAAATAAAATAAAAACTAATCGTATATTTTTGCCGAATCTTCATTTCTGAAGGCGATATCATTTCGTAATAGTACTCATAAGTACAAATTAAGTACACGACTGAGTACGTATTAATTTTGGTTCATTACAATTATGGATTACTTCACATTCGCTTATGATTGTCCATTACAGTTCTATTAAAGTACATTCTTGCATTATAAATTAAATCATTACATTTAATTACAGTTTCATTGAAGTACATTACAAGTTATTATTAATTACAGTTTCATTAAAGTACATTACGTTATATTAAATTAAAGTATTACAGTTAATTACAATTAAACAGTTACTATAACTTTGTTTTGTTTTTACAGTGTTTCATATTAATAGACAATTAAGATGTTAGAAATATAATACAACGTACATGGCACACATGATATAGAATTATATAAAACATAACATGTTACATTATATTATAATATGTTATAAATTTGGAATCAGAGCGAAAGATGTTGTTTATCTTAGAAACGTTCAATTCTGCTGTGATTCGCGAATTCGACCACTTACCTACCCAAGCATTTATGAATAGCTTGTGAGGGGTGAACGCACGTAAAAGAAAAAAGAAAAAAATACATGTGGACGTATTTTACATGTAAGTAACAGAATAGGTTGTGTGCGTAATATAGACGCGCGTAAAATATGGACTGATAGGTTGATAGGTATCAGTAGACAATAGGTAGGAAACAACATAAATAATGATGTATAGAGAATGAAGTTTTTTCTTTTTATTATTATTATTATTATTATTATTATTATTATTAGGAATTTACCATACATTCAATACGGAAGATGTCCAAATACTAAACACGTGATTCAGTGTTCAAGGTATGGAAAACGTGAAGAGAATTAAGTTACTTTATGACGTCATAGTTATTCACATTATGTCATACGTACAGTATAATTGTAAGTCATTATTTGGGAGGACCTAAAAGAAACGAATTAAAGACAGAGTGGGTATCAAGGACTAAGAAGCACAGCTACGGGTTCCAATCCTCTTATATGCAATGTGTATGTATAATCTACGGTCGAGGGTGAGATGCAAGACAATCATAATTAAGTATAATAACTTCTATAACAAATGGAAAATGGATACGACTAAACCGTAGATATGGTAGATCGTAGGGTTGTGACACGAACAAAAAATAGGAAGCTACAAGTAAAATTATTATCCAAACTCGCGTTAAGCGATTTTGGTTCTTATGTAAAAATGAATATTGATTATTCATTTCATTTTTACATTGCTCTCCCCTTTTTAAAAAAAAATGATATTTATACAATAATCTAATAGGGTACCATTAATACAATACAAATGAGAAAATAACATCCTAACTACTTCAAGTTAGATGACGAATTTTTCTTTACATTACAAATTTTTATACAGAACAAGTGAGTTATTATATAATATAAAAAATTCAAAGATTAATACTTTAATTTAGACAAACAATGATATGGTTAAAAAAAAATTCAGAATTTTATTTTTCTGTGGGATAATTTATGTACATAATGAATAGAGTAGATAAAAGGGAGAACGTACACCGTACAATCTATAAGCTAATTTTTATTGACTATTGTAGGTAAAAAATCGAATTACGTAATGGATGATGTATAGACCTGTGGTCTAGTGTGTATTTGTGTGTATTAGATACAAAGTGTGTATCTTATAACTTTGAGGGACAGATTAGCTGAGAGGATTTTTAAATTAACTGAATAAACGCCTGAGCAAAAATTTATATATAGTAAGCAAAAATGCGTAGGACTATATAAATAGCATAGTTAGCACTTACACGCTATGAAATAGTTTATTGTGACATCCAATGATTTTAGCATAAGGTTTGTATATATATATATATATATATATATAGTGCGCATACATGCGTGTGTATATGTAGGGATTTGGGAGGTTTTTGAATTAACAAAGTTTAAAAATAATGTATAATAATTTAAGATGGGTTTAGGGTTATAAAATCTTTTGAGTCAATTATTGTTGTTATTATTATTATAAAATCCTTTAAGTTCAAGGTAGTATTTAAGTATTTAATTAAATCAGTTACACGTATTAAGGTAATAAAACGAAATGTACTTAGAGGACCTTACAATTAATGAAAGTAAATCTAGCGGTATTAAAAATTAAATTTTGAAGATGGAATTAAATTCGACTAGTAACATTCGTAGCTATCAATGAACTAGATAACCATTAACATTAACCAGAAGCATCGGTACGATAATCGAATTAAAAAAAATTAAGAATACAAATTAAAAATATAAATCAATTATGCATTTCAACGAGCTAAATATAATTTTATAATATTCTAAAAAAATAAAAGTAAATCGAACCTTAGATGAGTTTCGGCCAAGAATAAAAAAGTTATTGAAATGGAAGGAAAGCATTTCGAACAATCTTTTCTTTGAATAATTTCAGGTAAATTTTACATTAAAAATTATTTTTATATACTAAAAAAAATATTAAAAAGGTTTAATAATTTTTGTATGTTAAGTAGAAAAATTATACTCTCGTTAAATGTTGATAGAATTTGAATTATTTGATATTTTAGTGTGAAAACTTGTTTGCATATGATAAATACATACGTTTTATTGTATAGAAGTTTTATTAAAATTAAATGCCAAAAACGAATAAACACAACTGAAATTTAGGGTATGTGCGGTCCTACGGGTAAATTTCCCGACCGTACAGAGCAAGATAAATTAGGTACATGATCGATTAATTATTACACTATTTCTGTCATCATATAATCGCAATAATTATGAAACTCGTTACCAACATTTGTAAAAACGGTTTTGGTTGCCAACATTAAAATATGTCATTTTACCTATATATTTATATACGCAACAATAGCATGAAAAAGAAAAGACAAATCGGTCCATTTCCTTCTTACAACAAAACAAAGAAAGGTTAACTAAAGACGCAACCCGGTAAATTCAGGTTGAATTAGATTCTCTTTTACAACACAAAAAAAAGGTTGAATTAAATTCTTAGATTACATTTTCTTAAATTAAATTCTCTTAAATTACAAAGAAAAAGTTGAATTCAATTGACTGCATTGAAAACTAACTTGGGACTCGAAATAAAACTGACTCAAAATAAAACTGACTCGAAATAAAACTGACTCGAAATAAAACTGACTCGAAATAAAACACTCGAAATAAAACTGACTCGAAATAAAACTGACTCGAAATAAAACTGACTCGAAATAAAACTGACTCGAAATAAAACTGACTCGAAATAAAACTGACTCGAAATAAAACTGACTCGAAATAAAACTGACTCGAAACAAAACTGACTCTAAATAAAACTGAAATCTCTGGGGCGGTTGTCCCTCTGGATGCAACCTTCTGAAACTGAAAACTGATTTGCAACTTATTTGCAACTAAAACTGACTCGAAACTACCTCGAGTATCTTTATAAATCTCTGGGGTTTGGTTGTCCCTCTTGGCGCAACCTTCTGAAAACTGATTTGCAACTTATTTGCAAATAAAACTGACTCGAAACTACTTCGAGTATCTTTATAAATCTCTGGGGTTTGGTTGTCCCTCTTGGCGCAACCTTCTGAAAACTGATTTGCAACTTATTTGCAAATAAAACTGACTCAAAACTGATTGCAACTTTGCAACTAAAACTGACTTCAAAACTGACTTGCAACTTATTTGCAACGAAAACTGACTTAAAACTGACTTGCAACTTATTTGCAACGAAAACTGACTTCAAAACTGACTTGCAACTTATTTGCAACGAAAACTGACTTCAAAACTGACTTGCAACTTATTTGCAACGAAAACTGACTTCAAAACTGACTTGCAACTTATTTGCAACGAAAACTGACTTCAAAACTGACTTGCAACTTATTTGCAACGAAAACTGACTTCAAAACTGACTTGCAACTTATTTGCAACGAAAACTGACTTCAAAACTGACTTGCAACTTATTTGCAACGAAAACTGACTTCAAAACTGACTTGCAACTTATTTGCAACGAAAACTGACTTCAAAACTGACTTGCAACTTATTTGCAACGAAAACTGACTTCAAAACTGACTTGCAACTTCTTTGCAACGAAAACTGATTGCAACTTATTTGCTAACGAAAACTGCTTCAAAACTGACTTGCAACTTATTTGCAACTAAAACTGACTTCAAAACTGACTTGCAACTTCTTTGCAACGAAAACTGACTTCAAAACTGACTTGCAACTTATTTGCAACGAAAACTGACTTCAAAACTGACTTAAAAACTGGCTTCAAAAATGACTTCAACATTACTTCAAGTATCTCTCTGAATCTATAAACTCTCTATAAACACTCTCTTTCTTAATTTGCAAGTCAATTCAATTCAATAATTTGAAAAAAATTTGCAAACAAAAATATAAAATGTAAACAACATTTCACTCTAATGTACACGAAGGTACGATACTATTATGTTTGATACATAAAATAAAATTATTCTATACTGAATATAACAGTGAAAATAACTGAAATTAACTCTGTTACAATTAACTCTGTGTTACAATTAACTCTGTGTTACAATTAACTCTGTGACTTTTAACTTCTGTGACTTTTAACTTCTGTGAAAATTAGTTTCACCAAAAAAAAATTATCACTGGTGTCTAAAATGTTCACTGTGTTTCTTGTAAATTCTGATTTGATACTCATTATTAACTGTTAATAATAGTGACTTTTCAAGTGTTTATAAATTACTTAAAAAAACAAAATGTACTTAACAAAATTTCTACTGGCAAAATCCTCAGAGACGTGTCCGGAAGACGTCTTGCTGGCTACTTCTTCTTGGATGAAAACTAGGCGTGGAGAACTTGGAGTCGTGACACACCGGTTCAAGGGTGGATGTTACGAACTAGAAGTCGTGACACGCCGGTCAACTGGTTTTATCCTGATGCAGGGTAATTTCTATCATGGCCAAAGAGTGACCTCTTCTTAAAATCTTCTTCTTAAAATCTTTTTCTTCTTAAAATTTGTTTTTTCTTAAAATCTTTTTCTTCTTAAAATCTTTCTCTTCATAAAATAATCTTCTTAAAATAATAATCTTCTTAAAATCTTTTAAGATCCTGGCAAAGGGTCGCCAGTCTGTTAACCCCTCCTTTTATGGCCCTGAGTCGGTTCGGATTCGACGGGGGGGTTCTGGTTAGGAGGCTGCAACGGATATTTCTTCTTGATACTTTTCTTCTATAACTTTCTAATTCTTTTCTCTCGCTTTATGGGGTCGACACTCTGTTAATTCTTTTCTTTCAATAATACTCTGATACTTCTACTTTACTGACTAAATTCCTCTGAAGATAGTCCAACTCGAGGGGGAAAATAAAAAGTTTCGCTTGCTGTGATTTACTTCTTAAAAATTACAGGTATTGCTCTGAATTTACAAGGGTAGAGGTTCGACCTCTTTCGACCATGGCTCAGGCCGGAATCTAAAAATATATTAAGGAGGCAAGGAGCCTCTGCCCCCTCCCCGCAGCGAAGCTGCTAACAAGGGAGTCTTAGCAGTGACCAAAGCAGAGAGCCGTAATGAAGTGTCCTTCATTTTACAAATACATGTATAATATAAGCCTGAATGTTGGGGGATGGCAGTTGGAGGTTAAGTTTCTCCCCTTTTAAACACGATCAGATGTTTGAAAGATTCCAATAAAAATTAAAAAAAATTAAAATAAAAACTAATCGTATATTTTTGCCGAATCTTCATTTCTGATGGCGATATCATTTCGTAATAGTACTCATAAGTACAAATTAAGTACACGACTGAGTACGTATTAATTTTGGTTCATTACAATTATGGATTACTTCACATTCGCTTATGATTGTCCATTACAGTTCTATTAAAGTACATTCTTGCATTATAAATTAAATCATTACATTTAATTACAGTTTCATTGAAGTACATTACAAGTTATTATTAATTACAGTTTCATTAAAGTACATTACGTTATATTAAATTAAAGTATTACAGTTAATTACAATTAAACAGTTACTATAACTTTGTTTTGTTTTTACAGTGTTTCATATTAATAGACAATTAAGATGTTAGAAATATAATACAACGTACATGGCACACATGATATAGAATTATATAAAACATAACATGTTACATTATATTATAATATGTTATAAATTTGGAATCAGAGCGAAAGATGTTGTTTATCTTAGAAACGTTCAATTCTGCTGTGATTCGCGAATTCGACCACTTACCTACCCAAGCATTTATGAATAGCTTGTGAGGGGTGAACGCACGTAAAAGAAAAAAGAAAAAAAATACATGTGGACGTATTTTACATGTAAGTAACAGAATAGGTTGTGTGCGTAATATAGACGCGCGTAAAATATGGACTGATAGGTTGATAGGTATCAGTAGACAATAGGTAGGAAACAACATAAATAATGATGTATAGAGAATGAAGTTTTTTCTTTTTATTATTATTATTATTATTATTATTATTATTAAGGAATTTACCATACATTCAATACGGAAGATGTCCAAATACTAAACACGTGATTCAGTGTTCAAGGTATGGAAAACGTGAAGAGAATTAAGTTACTTTATGACGTCATAGTTATTCACATTATGTCATACGTACAGTATAATTGTAAGTCATTATTTGGGAGGACCTAAAAGAAACGAATTAAAGACAGAGTGGGTATCAAGGACTAAGAAGCACAGCTACGGGTTCCAATCCTCTTATGCAATGTGTATGTATAATCTACGGTCGAGGGTGAGATGCAAGACAATCATAATTAAGTATAATAACTTCTATAACAAATGGAAAATGGATACGACTAAACCGTAGATATGGTAGATCGTAGGGTTGTGACACGAACAAAAAATAGGAAGCTACAAGTAAAATTATTATCCAAACTCGCGTTAAGCGATTTTGGTTCTTATGTAAAAATGAATATTGATTATTCATTTCATTTTTACATTGCTCTCCCCTTTTTTAAAAAAAAATGATATTTATACAATAATCTAATAGGGTACCATTAATACAATACAAATGAGAAAATAACATCCTAACTACTTCAAGTTAGATGACGAATTTTTCTTTACATTACAAATTTTTATACAGAACAAGTGAGTTATTATATAATATAAAAAATTCAAAGATTAATACTTTAATTTAGACAAACAATGATATGGTTAAAAAAAAATTCAGAATTTTATTTTTCTGTGGGATAATTTATGTACATAATGAATAGAGTAGATAAAAGGGAGAACGTACACCGTACAATCTATAAGCTAATTTTTATTGACTATTGTAGGTAAAAAATCGAATTACGTAATGGATGATGTATAGACCTGTGGTCTAGTGTGTATTTGTGTGTATTAGATACAAAGTGTGTATCTTATAACTTTGAGGGACAGATTAGCTGAGAGGATTTTTAAATTAACTGAATAAACGCCTGAGCAAAAATTTATATATAGTAAGCAAAAATGCGTAGGACTATATAAATAGCATAGTTAGCACTTACACGCTATGAAATAGTTTATTGTGACATCCAATGATTTTAGCATAAGGTTTGTATATATATATATATATATATATAGTGCGCATACATGCGTGTGTGTATGTAGGGATTTGGAGGTTTTTGAATTAACAAAGTTTAAAAATAATGTATAATAATTTAAGATGGGTTTAGGGTTATAAAATCTTTTGAGTCAATTATTGTTGTTATTATTATTATAAAATCCTTTAAGTTCAAGGTAGTATTTAAGTATTTAATTAAATCAGTTACACTATTAAGGTAATAAAACGAAATGTACTTAGAGGACCTTACAATTAATGAAAGTAAATCTAGCGGTATTAAAAATTAAATTTTGAAGATGGAATTAAATTCGACTAGTAACATTCGTAGCTATCAATGAACTAGATAACCATTAACATTAACCAGAAGCATCGGTACGATAATCGAATTAAAAAAAATTAAGAATACAAATTAAAAATATAAATCAATTATGCATTTCAACGAGCTAAATATAATTTTATAATATTCTAAAAAAATAAAAGTAAATCGAACCTTAGATGAGTTTCGGCCAAGAATAAAAAGTTATTGAAATGGAAGGAAAGCATTTAACAATCTTTTCTTTGAATAATTTCAGGTAAATTTTACATTAAAAATTATTTTTATATACTAAAAAAAATATTAAAAAGGTTTAATAATTTTTGTATGTTAAGTAGAAAAATTATACTCTCGTTAAATGTTGATAGAATTTGAATTATTTGATATTTTAGTGTGAAAACTTGTTTGCATATGATAAATACATACGTTTTATTGTATAGAAGTTTTATTAAAATTAAATGCCAAAAACGAATAAACACAACTGAAATTTAGGGTATGTGCGGTCCTACGGGTAAATTTCCCGACCGTACAGAGCAAGATAAATTAGGTACATGATCGATTAATTATTACACTATTTCTGTCATCATATAATCGCAATAATTATGAAACTCGTTACCAACATTTGTAAAAACGGTTTTGGTTGCCAACATTAAAATATGTCATTTTACCTATATATTTATATACGCAACAATAGCATGAAAAAGAAAAGACAATCGGTCCATTTCCTTCTTACAACAAAACAAAGAAAGGTTAACTAAGACGCAACCCGGTAAATTCAGGTTGAATTAGATTCTCTTTTACAACACAAAAAAAAAGGTTGAATTAAATTCTTAGATTACATTTTCTTAAATTAAATTCTCTTAAATTACAAAGAAAAGTTGAATTCAATTGACTGCATTGAAAACTAACTTGGGACTCGAAATAAAACTGACTCAAATAAAACTGACTCGAAATAAAACTGACTCGAAATAAAACTGACCTCGAAATAAAACTGACTCGAAATAAAACTGACTCGAAACAAAACTGACTCTAAATAAAACTGAAATCTCTGGGGCGGTTGTCCCTCTGGATGCAACCTTCTGAAACTGAAAACTGATTTGCAACTTATTTGCAACTAAAACTGACTCGAAACTACCTCGAGTATCTTTATAAATCTCTGGGGTTTGGTTGTCCCTCTTGTCGCAACCTTCTGAAAACTGATTTGCAACTTATTTGCAAATAAAACTGACTCGAAACTACTTCGAGTATCTTTATAAATCTCTGGGGTTTGGTTGTCACTCTTGGCGCAACCTTCTGAAAACTGATTTGCTACTTATTTGCAAATAAAACTGACTCGAAACTACTTCGAGTATCTTTATAAATCTCTGGGGTTTGGTTGGCCCTCTTGGCGCAACCTTCTGAAAACTGATTTGCAACTTATTTGCAAATAAAACTGACTTCAAAACTGACTTGCAACTTTGCAACTAAAACTGACTTCAAAACTGACTTGCAACTTATTTGCAACGAAAACTGACTTAAAAACTGACTTGCAACTTATTTGCAACGAAAACTGACTTCAAAACTGACTGGCAACTTATTGCAACGAAAACTGACTTCAAAACTGACTTGCAACTTATTTGCAACGAAAACTGACTTCAAAACTGACTTGCAACTTATTTGCAACGAAAACTGACTTCAAAACTGACTTGCAACTTATTTGCAACGAAAACTGACTTCAAAACTGACTTCAACTTATTTGCAACGAAAACTGACTTCAAAACTGACTTGCAACTTATTTGCAACGAAAACTGACTTCAAAACTGACTTGCAACTTATTTGCAACGAAAACTGACTTCAAAACTGACTTGCAACTTATTTCAACGAAAACTGACTTCAAAACTGACTTGCAACTTATTTGCAACGAAAACTGACTTCAAAACTGACTTGCAACTTATTTGCAACAAAACTGACTTCAAAACTGACTTGCAACTTCTTTGCAACGAAAACTGACTTCAAAACTGACTTGCAACTTATTTGCAACTAAAACTGACTTCAAAACTGACTTCAAAACTGGCTTCAAAAATGACTTCAACATTACTTCAAGTATCTCTCTGAATCTATAAACTCTCTATAAACACTCTCTTTCTTAATTTGCAAGTCAATTCAATTCAATAATTTGAAAAAAATTTGCAAACAAAAATATAAAATGTAAACAACATTTCACTCTAATGTACACGAAGGTACGATACTATTATGTTTGATACATAAAATAAAATTAATTTATACTGAATATAGCAGTGAAAATAACTGAAATTAACTCTGTGTTACAATTAACTCTGTGTTACAATTAACTCTGTGTTACAATTAACTCTGTGACTTTTAACTTCTGTGACTTTTAACTTCTGTGAAAATTAGTTTCACCAAAAAAAAATGTATCACTGGTGTCTAAAATGTTCACTGTGTTTCTTGTAAATTCTGATTTGATACTCATTATTAACTGTTAATAATAGTGACTTTTCAAGTGTTTATAAATTACTTAAAAAAACAAAATGTACTTAACAAAATTTCTACTGGCAAAATCCTCAGAGACGTGTCCGGAAGACGTCTTGCTGGCTACTTCTTCTTGGATGAAAACTAGGCGTGGAGAACTTGGAGTCGTGACACACCGGTTCAAGGGTGGATGTTACGAACTAGAAGTCGTGACACGCCGGTCAACTGGTTTTATCCTGATGCAGGGTAATTTCTATCATGGCCAAAGAGTGACCTCTTCTTAAAATCTTCTTCTTAAAATCTTTTTCTTCTTAAAATTTGTTTTTTCTTAAAATCTTTTTCTTCTTAAAATCTTTCTCTTCATAAAATAATCTTCTTAAAATAATAATCTTCTTAAAATCTTTTAAGATCCTGGCAAAGGGTCGCCAGTCTGTTAACCCCTCCTTTTATGGCCCTGAGTCGGTTCGGATTCGACGGGGGGGTTCTGGTTAGGAGGCTGCAACGGATATTTCTTCTTGATACTTTTCTTCTATAACTTTCTAATTCTTTTCTCTCGCTTTATGGGGTCGACACTCTGTTAATTCTTTTCTTTCAATAATACTCTGATACTTCTACTTTACTGACTAAATTCCTCTGAAGATAGTCCAACTCGAGGGGGAAAATAAAAAGTTTCGCTTGCTGTGATTTACTTCTTAAAAATTACAGGTATTGCTCTGAATTTACAAGGGTAGAGGTTCGACCTCTTTCGACCATGGCTCAGGCCGGAATCTAAAAATATATTAAGGAGGCAAGGCCTCTGCCCCCTCCCCGCAGCGAAGCTGCTAACAAGGGAGTCTTAGCAGTGACCAAAGCAGAGAGCCGTAATGAAGTGTCCTTCATTTTACAAATACATGTATAATATAAGCCTGAATGTTGGGGGATGGCAGTTGGAGGTTAAGTTTCTCCCCTTTTAAACACGATCAGATGTTTGAAAGATTCCAATAAAAATAAAAAAAATAAAAATAAAAACTAATCGTATATTTTTGCCGAATCTTCATTCTGATGGCGATATCATTTCGTAATAGTACTCATAAGTACAAATTAAGTACACGACTGAGTACGTATTAATTTTGGTTCATTACAATTATGGATTACTTCACATTCGCTTATGATTGTCCATTACAGTTCTATTAAAGTACATTCTTGCATTATAAATTAAATCATTACATTTAATTACAGTTTCATTGAAGTACATTACAAGTTATTATTAATTACAGTTTCATTAAAGTACATTACGTTATATTAAATTAAAGTATTACAGTTAATTACAATTAAACAGTTACTATAACTTTGTTTTGTTTTTACAGTGTTTCATATTAATAGACAATTAAGATGTTAGAAATATAATACAACGTACATGGCACACATGATATAGAATTATATAAAACATAACATGTTACATTATATTATAATATGTTATAAATTTGGAATCAGAGCGAAAGATGTTGTTTATCTTAGAAACGTTCAATTCTGCTGTGATTCGCGAATTCGACCACTTACCTACCCAAGCATTTATGAATAGCTTGTGAGGGGTGAACGCACGTAAAAGAAAAAAAGAAAAAATACATGTGGACGTATTTTACATGTAAGTAACAGAATAGGTTGTGTGCGTAATATAGACGCGCGTAAAATATGGACTGATAGGTTGATAGGTATCAGTAGACAATAGGTAGGAAACAACATAAATAATGATGTATAGAGAATGAAGTTTTTTCTTTTTATTATTATTATTATTATTATTATTATTATATTAAGGAATTTACCATACATTCAATACGGAAGATGTCCAAATACTAAACACGTGATTCAGTGTTCAAGGTATGGAAAACGTGAAGAGAATTAAGTTACTTTATGACGTCATAGTTATTCACATTATGTCATACGTACAGTATAATTGTAAGTCATTATTTGGGAGGACCTAAAAGAAACGAATTAAAGACAGAGTGGGTATCAAGGACTAAGAAGCACAGCTACGGGTTCCAATCCTCTTATATGCAATGTGTATGTATAATCTACGGTCGAGGGTGAGATGCAAGACAATCATAATTAAGTATAATAACTTCTATAACAAATGGAAAATGGATACGACTAAACCGTAGATATGGTAGATCGTAGGGTTGTGACACGAACAAAAAATAGGAAGCTACAAGTAAAATTATTATCCAAACTCGCGTTAAGCGATTTTGGTTCTTATGTAAAAATGAATATTGATTATTCATTTCATTTTTACATTGCTCTCCCCTTTTTTAAAAAAAAATGATATTTATACAATAATCTAATAGGGTACCATTAATACAATACAAATGAGAAAATAACATCCTAACTACTTCAAGTTAGATGACGAATTTTTCTTTACATTACAAATTTTTATACAGAACAAGTGAGTTATTATATAATATAAAAAATTCAAAGATTAATACTTTAATTTAGACAAACAATGATATGGTTAAAAAAAAAATTCAGAATTTTATTTTTCTGTGGGATAATTTATGTACATAATGAATAGAGTAGATAAAAGGGAGAACGTACACCGTACAATCTATAAGCTAATTTTTATTGACTATTGTAGGTAAAAAATCGAATTACGTAATGGATGATGTATAGACCTGTGGTCTAGTGTGTATTTGTGTGTATTAGATACAAAGTGTGTATCTTATAACTTTGAGGGACAGATTAGCTGAGAGGATTTTTAAATTAACTGAATAAACGCCTGAGCAAAAATTTATATAGTAAGCAAAAATGCGTAGGACTATATAAATAGCATAGTTAGCACTTACACGCTATGAAATAGTTTATTGTGACATCCAATGATTTTAGCATAAGGTTTGTATATATATATATATATATATATAGTGCGCATACATGCGTGTGTGTATGTAGGGATTTGGAGGTTTTTGAATTAACAAAGTTTAAAAATAATGTATAATAATTTAAGATGGGTTTAGGGTTATAAAATCTTTTGAGTCAATTATTGTTGTTATTATTATTATAAAATCCTTTAAGTTCAAGGTAGTATTTAAGTATTTAATTAAATCAGTTACACTATTAAGGTAATAAAACGAAATGTACTTAGAGGACCTTACAATTAATGAAAGTAAATCTAGCGGTATTAAAAATTAAATTTTGAAGATGGAATTAAATTCGACTAGTAACATTCGTAGCTATCAATGAACTAGATAACCATTAACATTAACCAGAAGCATCGGTACGATAATCGAATTAAAAAAAATTAAGAATACAAATTAAAAATATAAATCAATTATGCATTTCAACGAGCTAATATAATTTTATAATATTCTAAAAAAATAAAAGTAAATCGAACCTTAGATGAGTTTCGGCCAAGAATAAAAAAGTTATTGAAATGGAAGGAAAGCATTTCGAACAATCTTTTCTTTGAATAATTTCAGGTAAATTTTACATTAAAAATTATTTTTATATACTAAAAAAAATATTAAAAGGTTTAATAATTTTTGCATGTTAAGTAGAAAAATTATACTCTCGTTAAATGTTGATAGAATTTGAATTATTTGATATTTTAGTGTGAAAACTTGTTTGCATATGATAAATACATACGTTTTATTGTATAGAAGTTTTATTAAAATTAAATGCCAAAAACGAATAAACACAACTGAAATTTAGGGTATGTGCGGTCCTACGGGTAAATTTCCCGACCGTACAGAGCAAGATAAATTAGGTACATGATCGATTAATTATTACACTATTTCTGTCATCATATAATCGCAATAATTATGAAACTCGTTACCAACATTTGTAAAAACGGTTTTGGTTGCCAACATTAAAATATGTCATTTTACCTATATATTTATATACGCAACAATAGCATGAAAAAGAAAAGACAAATCGGTCCATTTCCTTCTTACAACAAAACAAAGAAAGGTTAACTAAAGACGCAACCCGGTAAATTCAGGTTGAATTAGATTCTCTTTTACAACACAAAAAAAAAGGTTGAATTAAATTCTTAGATTACATTTTCTTAAATTAAATTCTCTTAAATTACAAAGAAAAAGTTGAATTCAATTGACTGCATTGAAAACTAACTTGGGACTCGAAATAAAACTGACTCAAAATAAAACTGACTCGAAATAAAACTGACTCGAAATAAAACTGACTCGAAAAAAACTGACTCGAAATAAACTGACTCGAAATAAAACACTCGAAATAAAACTGACTCGAAATAAAACTGACTCGAAATAAAACTGACTCGAAATAAAACAGACTCGAAATAAAACTGACTCGAAATAAAACTGACTCGAATAAAACTGACTCGAAAAAACTGATCGAAACAAAACTGACTCTAAATAAAACTGAAATCTCTGGGGCGGTTGTCCCTCTGGATGCAACCTTCTGAAACTGAAAACTGATTTGCAACTTATTGCAACTAAAACTGACTCGAAACTACCTCGAGTATCTTTATAAATCTCTGGGGTTTGGTTGTCCCTCTTGGCGCAACCTTCTGAAAACTGATTTGCAACTTATTTGCAAATAAAACTGACTCGAAACTACTTCGAGTATCTTTATAAATCTCTGGGGTTGGTTGTCCCTCTTGGCGCAACCTTCTGAAAACTGATTTGCAACTTATTTGCAAATAAAACTGACTCGAAACTACTTCGAGTATCTTTATAAATCTCTGGGGTTTGGTTGTCCCTCTTGCGCAACCTTCTGAAAACTGATTTGCAACTTATTTGCAAATAAACTGACTTCAAAACTGACT
>JAJOZX010018011.1:0-47578 GCA_023014485.1 Bathynomus jamesi
CTTTGCGTGCCTCAATTCCGGTGAACCTACTTACTTCCACGAACCCACGGGTTCATTTACCTGTATTGATCTCTCCTTGGTGTCCCTCGATGCCTTACTCGATGGAAGGTGTTGGCCACTGTTGGGGGACTCTTATGGCAGTGATCATTACCCAGTCTGTCTTGAGCCGGTCGGACCGCAGCCGGGCGTCTCGTCTCGACCGAAGTGGTGCCTTGCGCGGGCTGACTGGCCATCTTTCAGAGCTCGTTCCGTCATTGTCCGTTCGGTATTGAGCTTTGGCTCTGTGGATGAGAGTTTGGAGTTCTTCGAGCGGGTGGTGATGGGCGTCGCGGAGGACTGTATTCCTCGATCTTCCGGTAACCCGCGGACTCGTAGCGTCCGTGGTGGACTCCGGCATGTCACCAGGCGGTGTGCGAGGGGAAGAGGGCAACGCGCCGCTTCCACCGCACCCGGCGCGCGGACCACTTGATTGAGATGCGGCGGGCGAAGGCTTTCGCCCGCCGGACTCTCAAGTTGGCCCGTCGGGCCTCTTGGCGTGCTTTTGTGTCCGGCATCTCCTCATCTATCCCTTCTGCTGCTGTGTGGCGGAAGGTACGTAGTATCGAGGGGAAGCCAGTCCCTGCTAGTCGCCCTGTCCTTCGGGACGGGGACGGCTTCCTTTCGGATCCTGCTGCTGTGGCTGTTCGGCTGGCCGGTGCTTTTGCTGCGGTTTCCCGTTCGCCTTCAGCTGCGGATCGCCCTTTATCGGAGGTCACGTTCCCGCCCCTGGGAACGAGCCCTATAACCATCTCTTTACGATGCGGGAACTTCGGGCTGCCTTGGCAACCCGTCGTTCTTCCGCCCCTGGCCCTGATGACATTCCGTATGACTTTCTTTGGAATCTGCACCCGATGGCCCTGCACTTCTTGCTGGATCTTTTCAACCGGGTGTGGGTTGAGGGGTCGTTCCCTTCCCGTTGGAGGGAGGCGATTGTGGTCCCGATACCTAAGCCGGGGAAGGATCGGCGGAGGTGGCGAGCTATCGGCCTATTGCTTTGACGAGCTGCTTATGCAAGCTCCTTGAAACGATGGTGGCCGTCCGACTTTCCTTTACACTGGAGTCGCTTGGGTTATACCCCCCGACCCAGTATGGCTTTCGTCGATTTCGGGGTACTCTGGACCCCCTTCTCCTCCTTGGCCATGATGTACGGGAGGCATTTTCCCGCCGGAATCTTGTTCTGGCCGTCTTTTTCGACGTCCAAAAGGCCTATGACACGACCCGTCGGGGAGTTGTCATGGACCGTTTGAAGTCACTTGGTTTTGTGGGCTTTTTGCCACGTTTCTTCGCAGCTTCCTCTGCCGTCGCACTTTCCGCGTCCGTAATGGGGCGGCCCTATCTGACCTGTATGTTCAGGAGGAGGGGGTGCCCCAGGGGTGTGTTTTAAGCGTCTCCTGCTTCAATCTGGTTATGTCTGCGCTACCGGGAGCTCTTCCGCCCTCGGTGCGCTGTTCCATCTACGCAGATGGTCTGGCTGTCTATGCCGCGGGGACGAATCCCCCCCTCGTGGAGAGGCAAGTCCAACTCGCGGTCAATCGAGTTGAACGCTGGGCGTCGTCGGTGGGCCTTACGCTGTCTTCCCCGAAGACTTCGTGTGTGGCCTTCCTTCCGTCGAGGAGACGGGGATCCGGCGCCATCCCAGCCTTTCACCTTACACTCGGGGTCAGCCTCTGGCCTCGTTCCATCAGTACTCTTCTTGGGTATGGTTTTCGACAGCCGTTTGAGCTGGGTTCCCCACCTTCGCCGGCTGCGCGAGTCCGCGAGCGTACCCTGGATTTGCTGGGACATCTGTCGCATACTACATGGGGCGCGGATAGGCGGACGCTCCTCCGTTTGTACGTGTCCCTGGTACAGTCCAAATTAGACTATGGGAGTGTGGTGTATGGCTCCGCCTCCCGCACGGCCCTTCGGATACTGGATCCGGTCCTCTCTAGAGGACTGCGCATGTCATCTGGCGCCTTCCGCTCCTCTCCGGTTGATAGTCTGCAGGTTGAGTGCGACCCTCCCTTGGAGGATCGGAGGTCGTTCCTCATTGCTAAGCACTATCTCCGGATCCTCCGTCTTCCCACCTCTCCTCTGTTCCAGGTGGTTGAGAGGGCGTTCTGCCGGGATGGGGGTTGGTATTTCACCGACACGGTGACCTCCCTCCTCGATGGTATGGGCACTCCTCCTCCATCCGTTATACCGGTCTCTTTCAGGGGTGTTGCACCTTGGGAGAGCACCCCTGTTGCGTGCTGTAGGGCGTTGCGCCCCGTTCGCAGGGCCGATTCTGACTCTGCCTTACTTCGGTCTCTGTTCCTTCAGCATGCAGCGTGTCACTCTGCATGTGTTGCGGTCTTCACAGATGGCTCGAGGTCGTCGGGGGGCGTTGGGGCCGCGGCTGTTCCCCAGTCGTTTGCCCTTGCTCCCCGATGTACCCGTCTCCCTGATGAGGTTTCCGTTTTCACGGCGGAGCTCTATGCCATTCTGAGCGCTCTGGAGGTGGTGCGGGAGCGTCCGGATGGGTCGTTTGTCATCTATTCGGATTCCCGCAGTGCCCTGGATGGCCTGAGTGTTTTGACCCTGTCCACCCACTGGTCCGACGAATCCAGCTACTGTGCCATATCCTTGTCACTTCTGGTGGCAAGGAGGTGGTATTTTGCTGGGTTCCTGCACATGTTAACGTGGCTGGAAATGAGGCTGCCGATCGAGCTGCCCGTTCCGCGTGCCGACTACAGGTTTCACCCGTGTCCCTCCCCTTTTCCGATTATATCCCTGGCTTCCGTAGGTTTTTGCGCTCCCGGTGGCAGAGTCGCTGGGATGGCGCTGCAAATAACAAACTCTGCAAGATTAAACCCAAATTGGGATGTTGGGCCTCTTCCTTCCATCGGTCGCGCCATAAGGAGGTGGCTTTGGCCCGCCTCCGTATTAGCCACACCCACCTGACCCATGGCTATTTGATGGCCGGGGATCGGGTGCCCCGATGTCCCGATTGTAACATCGTACTCACAATTGCCCACCTGCTGGTGGAGTGTCCGCTTTACTCTGCGCTGCGCGCAGAGTATTTTCCCTTTTTGGAGAGCGTCGGGCCTTGTGATAGGCTTGGCGCTATTCTATCGGAAGGTCCCTACTTTTCGGTAACCGGGTTGTTCTCCTTCCTCCTTCGCTCCCGTCTTCTTTACCGGTTGTGACATAATTTTTTTTTTTTTTTTTTTTTTCCCTCCTCCTCCTCCCCGTTTATTGTTCATTCCGTTCGCTGTTTCATAGTCTTCGTCCTGTGTTCGCTCTGCTATCCACCTTTCTTTTGGTGGCCATGAGCGGTCATACTTTGAAACAAAAAAAAAAAAATATATATATATATAAAGGCAATATATGTAGGGTGACCAGATTTTTGCGATCCCAATGCGGGACGGATCCATTGGTACACTAATATACTCGTATGATATCTCGATAACACTCCACAGGTCAACCAATACCTTTTAAAAGCATTTTGCAGCACTCTATATAGGCATTTTACTTTATCTTTCAAAGATATATAACGGACAAATAATTGTACTACCAAAAAGTAATTTTATATAGTTTACTTACCTAATTTATTGAAAAACATTTTATTTAATTGTACTTGGCACTGGAATGTATTTTCTTAAGAAGAGGTATTTCTTTGTTCAGATATTCACAAAATTCAAGGCAACTCATCTCGTAATTACATATCGTTAATAACGCTGCTTTTAGAGTATTTATATTTAACCGACTTTTTTCTTCTGTCCAAAAGTTATTCATTATGGAAAATACCCTCTCTGTTGGAGCATTTGATCCAGGTAAACTCAAACAGAATTCTATTACCTTGGAAATGTTTTCAAAGGGAATTTTCTGTATGGGTACTCTGACGATTAAATAACACGTCAACACCATTATAATTTAAAATTTTAACTGACGAGCGTCGGCCGTCGAGATCTGTCGTACTGGAGGTTTCAAAAACGTCTTAAAACGTTTATGAGGGGATGCGCGGATGCCAGATCTACGATAATGAATACAAATTGCATTTCATTTGTAAAAATGCATAAATACAAGAATGCGGGACATTGCATTGTTCCGCATTGGTCAATGTTATTTGCGGGACAGTCTTGCAAAATGTAGGACGTCTGGTCACCCTAAATATTTGTTATGTCATAATGTTATAATGTTTCAGACCAGCAAAGATCCTAGGATCCAGTCATGACTGCTCTACCTAACTGTGGTTGCAGTTGTGTATTGCGCATGTCCTCCGTGGTGGCGGAGGGGACCTACAATTTTACGTGGGTTCCGAACCACAAAAACCTTAATTTTACTACCTTAAACTATACCCATCTATCAACATATGCGTCTAATCGATTTTTAAACATGTTTATAAACGTGCTACTAATTACTTCTACCGGCAAACTATTTCAGCTATCTACTTTCTATGCGTAAAAAAGTTTTTGGCAAATGCTGTCTCAAACCTTCTACTTGTCAATTTACACCCGTTATTTCTAGTTCTACTACATTGTCATATTTCGAAAAAGCTATCTCTATTTACGTTATCGAACCCATTCATAATTTTAAAAACCTGGATTAGATCACCCCTTATCCTCCTAGTCTCGAGTGTAGTCAATTTTAACTCCTTAAGCCTATCCTCGTACGACTTCGACCTACACGATGGAATCATCTTAGTTGCTCGTCTTTGAACTCTTTCAATTTTATCTATATCTTTGCGCATATGCGGATTCCAAAATTGGATCGCGTACTCCAAATGGGGTTTAACTAATGATTTATAAAGAGGAACAATAATATCGAGCAATTTGTACTCAAAATTCTTAGCTATAAAATCTAGCACCTTGTTCGCCTTATTGGCCGCTGCTGTACTTTGTTTCGACACTTTTAAATCACCAGTGACGATAACTCCTAAATCTCTTTCCTGTTTTATGCTTGCCAACTCCTTCCCTGACATACTATACGCAGAATTACTGTTACGCGAACTTATATGTAAAATTTTGCACTTATTGACGTTAAATCTCATTTGCCATGTGACTGACCAATCAACGATTTTGTCCGGATCTTCCTGGATTTTACCCCTATCTTCGTCATTAATAATTATAATTGCCCTACCACCCAACTTCGTGTCATCCGCAAACTTTGAAAATGTACTTATTAGGCCGACATCTAAATCGTTAATATATATTAGAAAAAGCAAGGGACCCAATACAGAAACCTGAGGAACGTCGCTTGCTACATTAGCCCAAGACCCAAGACGATTCCGCTCCATCAACGACCACCCTCTGTTTCCTCCCTCACAACCACTCTTCTATCCAATTTATTACTACACCCCTGATTCCATGAGCCTTAGTTTTTTCAACGAGTTTTTTGTGCGGTACAGTGTCAAACGCTTTTTGAAAATCTAAATACACTACATCTACGCCCGATGACTATCGTAAACTTCATCCACGCTTTGAAAAAATTCTAAAAGATTAGTTAAGCAAGATTTGTTTCGCCTAAACCCGTGCTGCGTATTTCTAATCAAGTTATGTAATTCCAAGTGTTCGACTATACGATCCCTAATTATTGATTCCAGGCTTACGTACAACAGACGTTAAACTGATTGGGCTATAATTTCCCACCGCACCTTTATCGTCTTTCTTAAAAATAGGTGTTACATTTGCTAACTTAAAATTATCTGGTACGCACCCCTCAGAAATAGACTCATTAAAAATCTTTGTTAGCGGCACAACAATGTTTTCTTTTAATTCTTTTAGTTGTATGGGATATATGAAATCCGGCCCCGGTGATTTACTCATTTTCATTTTATCAATATAGCGCATTACCTCCCTTTCACTCACCACAGTATTATCTAAAGTATTACCATTGTCAAAAGGTATTATGTCTATAACCGCAGGGATATTCGTTACCAGGGTAGCCATTTGCTCGTTTTCAGGAACTAGCTCTCCGTCAGATTTTTCAACGGCCCCAAGACACTCTTTACTGGATTCCTATTAATTATTGACGTATTGAAAGAATCGCTTGGTTTTCTCTTTGCCGTCACGAGCTATGGAGATTTCAAAATCACGCTTGGACTTTTTTATTACGCTTTTCGCTTCACGCCTTAGAGATATGTTGTTTCATAACCACAAATTGTCTTTATCGCACTTATGTAGCCTATAAGCCCTATCCCTACTCATAATAATATCCCCTACTCTTGAAGTAAACCACAAGGGCTTGTTATTTACTTTCGCACGGTTAATCTTGTACGGTACACATTCCTTATTTATAGTCCTAAATACTGTTTCAAACGATTCCATTATTTTTGAGTTGTAGATCCCTATTACGTTTTCCCAATTGACGTGTGACAATTCATTTCTAAATTTACAAAAGTCTGCGATAGATAGATAGATAGATAGATAGAAAATGAAATGAAAATGAAATGAAAATGAAAAGGTTTATTGGCAGACTATAGTCCATATGACAAATATTATTAATACAATGACAGTTCATACACTAAGGATAGAAATATATACAATTGATTAGAAATAATACTGCACTGTCGAAGTTAAGTGGAGCTATAGACAGACGTTTTCGTACCAAGAAGTCCATAGCTTAGAGGATAAATGGCAGTACTCATGGATAGCTTGGATGATCGGGTTGGTTGATTTTTTAATTCTTTGCATTAGACTGTGTTGAGCACGTCTTGTTACCTCCGGGAAGCTCGGAACATTGCGGGTAGCAAACATTTGCGAAGCTGAGCATCTCGGGGGTAATTTATGTAAGAGTCTAAAAGACCTGTTGTACAGCAAATTTAGGGTTCGGCCAGAACCTTTTTTATAATTCACCCAGAGTTGCTGACCGTATATATTACTGCAGAAAATACGAAAGTGTGTCTTTAGCTTCACTTGTATAGAAACGAAAGTTCCTTATGGTCATATTCGCTTTAGCACACAGGCTTCGAGATTGTTTTCTTATATCCGAGTCATCACTCAAGGAGCTAGTAATAGTTTGACCCAAATACTTAAACTCTTGTACTTCCTCAATTACTTCACCATTCATTTTAAACCTTATATCAGCTGGCTGATTACAGCTTTTAGGATGAAATTGCATAACCTTAGTTTTTGTAACATTAAAAAGAATATCATGTTTCTGCGAATACACTTCGCAGACATTTAGTAGCCGATCCAGACCTTTAACAGAGGGACTTATTAACACCATATCATCGGCATAAACTAAGTTATTTATCCTTGTGTTATCTATACAACATCCTACTGTTGCCTCATTAAGTGAAGCAATTAATCCGTCAATATACACATTAAACAGCATAGGGGAGAGCAAGGAGCCTTGTCTCACCCCGCAAGAGGAGCCAAAACACTCGGATAGTACATTGCCCCACCTAACAGTGAAAGATTGGTGGGAATACCAAAATTTCAATAAATTTAATATGTACAGTGCTTACAAGAATCTCGCGCCTCTGTCTCGTCCCAAGCTAGTCTGTTAGGTATAAAATGGGCGGTCCTTATGGCAGCGGAGGTGTGTTCGGATTGGTGCACATAATTGCTCTAACCCCATCAATGACGTCCACATTATCATTGCGTTGATCACTCTATCTCTTTATATATAGAGACATAGTGTATATAGATATATATAGAGTATGCAGGGGATAATGTGTGTCAGTCCCAGCTATGGTAGCTGTCTTACAATTAACAGTTCCAAGTGCAAGTTACGTTAACACCTCCACATAAACTACCCTGGACTAAAATAACATACGTGAAGCCCTTACCCACAAACCATTTAAAAGCTCTCTCTCTCTCTCTCTCTCTCTCCAAATCCATCATATTTTGCGACTTTTTAACTCTGGTAGGATTCAATTCCATTCCTATAGTGTAAGAGATACTTAAATTCATGTGTGTATTATGCCATATGATGTGCGTAATAAATAATCAGTTTTAAATAGTTGGAGCGTTCAAGGTCATCTGTAATAATCTATGGACTACCCCTAAGCCCACTCTCAACACTTAGATTCCCCTAAGACACAGGCGTCTTCAAGTAACATGAATGCGTAGCGATCTAAGGTGTTAGATTCCATATTATATAATTTATGTGCTAGGTTTAAGAACGCTGGCATTGAAGAATGGAAGGAAGGGACAGTAAAAGCGATAATAGGTTTAATGAAGGAAGTGGAATGAGGATGGAGGTAAGCGTTGCTATGTCGAAGGAAACGAGGTTGGGTGGGGAACTACGAAGGGAGGAGGAAATGCTAAACACAAACTCAAATATTTATTTTAATGCCCTAGACCTAGAAAGACAAAGAGCAAAATACCTTAAACTAACAATGAATTGACAGAAACAGAAGAGCCTGGTCTTAGACGCACTGATAGGTTTAACGTATGTGGCTAGAGGCCGCCACTCAGAATTACCACTACTACCTAAGTCATAATAAGGTTATTTACTATGACAGAGTAGTCATGAGTAGTTATGGAAATAAAATATGATTATACTGTTGATGGCTGACTATATTCAGTTGGGATATAAACTATTGCTGACAATCTTTGGATCCTTGGCTTTTAAGACGAATTTTCTATGCATATGTTCAACAAAATAGGAAATTGGCTGATTATTATTACCATTCGAAGGGTTGGTACCCTTCACAACCGAAATCAATTTCAGAAGGGGTGCATGGTATCCTCATTTCCTTTATCGTCCCAGCACGCTTCACATAAGCCATTTTACACAAAGATGGAAAGGCCGTCTGTGCACCACGAGACGACCCAGGCAATGCGGGGAGCAATGGTGACATTGCATGAATATGGTGTGCCAATAAGAGAAATATCAAGACGACTAGACGTTCATCGAAGCACTGTGGAACGGTGGATTCATCGGTATGAAGCAGAAAACTCAATCGCTACTTTGCCGAGGTCGTCCTCCGCGTTCAACATCTCAAGAGGAAGATGCTGCGATTGTTAATCATGCCAGAGAGCATCCGCTTGTTCCAGCGACGCATATTTACAGACACCTGAACCTTCGTTGTAGCGCAAATACAGTGAACAACAGACTTCACGAGGCAGGGTATTTTTCTCGCCGTCCAGCTATAAAACCTGCATTGACGATTGAGCATAAAGAGGCGCGGATGGGATTTGCCTTGCAATACTTGCCGCAGGAGGAAGAATTCTGGAGAAAAGTTGTGTACTGTGACGAAAAAACATTTTCAACAGATAGTCATGGTTCCCTGCATTGTTGGAGGCAGCGCGGAAAACGCTATGAAGAAGGAAATGTTTTCCCGAGCAAACGTAGTGGTCACATCAATCTCGGTGTGTGGGGCTGGATGTCTGGCTATGGTGTCGGAGAATTGACTCAAGTAGATGGACGCTTTACTGGAGAGCAATATTGCCAGATACTGGAAGAGGTGCTGCTACCCAGTGTTCGTGCGTATCTGGTTCCAGCACCGGAACCATTTTACTTAATGGAAGATAACAGTCCCATTCATAGGATTAACGTTGTGAGAGCGTGGTACGAAGATCACCCAGAGATTATTAATCTAATTCTGCCACCACGTTCTCCTGATTTGAATCCAATTGAAAACCTTTGGGCAATAATGATTAACGAATGGGAGCAACGCAATGAAAGAACAGCACTTTTAGCTCACACGAGGAATAGTTGGGAGAGCTTACGCCGAACACCAAACATTCCCTACAATCTGGCCTCTTCTATGCCGCAACGATTGCAAGAAATTATTGATGCTGGAGGAAGCTATACGAAATACTGATGTTAAAGCCATGACGTAAATGTGTATCGAATATATATTTATGTTAATATAGAATTTTATTATATTTTTATGTTTGACATCTATAAAAGTATATATTGTGACCATGAAAGAACTTTACTTATCCTTAGTTAGAATCTTTTCTTGCAATGTCTACGCTCGTGGAGATGATAATATAAGCATTGTTGAAACAAACTATGAGAAGGTAATAGTTTCAGGAAAAAAATAAAAACTGGCAACATCGAGGTCATCACATGTTTATGGGAATTGTCATATGATATGCTACCAATAAACTCTTATATACCACTATATAGAGTATACTATATTACGTAATAATTACGATGAACAAATAAAACGCAAATTTCTCTGATTCACGGCCCACCAGTCTTGCTTTAAACTAATGACTTTCATAAGATGGAATAGGTTTAACATAGTTCGTTTAATAGATTACCACTTAAAACAATGGATAAACTATCTATTAGTGAGACGACCGTGACTTCCTCGAAATGCGAGCGCGTGAGAGGTTCACTGAGGAATTTGGTCATTAGATTCTTCACGTAGGATATATATCACAAACAACAATAATGACAACAATTCCCAACAATTACTTAATATCAATAATTGCATTTGAGCAAATAATTTAGACCTGCGTCAAAATAACTTAGGTATCATGCCATGATTTGGGATATTTGCCGAATTAGTCGTTCTCTATAGTCTACACTCTACAGTATATATTGAGACGGTATAATGTAATGCCCAGCTAATATTATGATGACTAGGATTGCTCCATAACCATCCCAACATCCCGAAACTTGCTCCATTCTGCTTCTTAATCATTTGTATTTTAAATACTAAAATGTAGCAAAAGTGACGTAATAATGGACGTCATTGATTGTGTTAGAGCAGTTATGTGCATCAATCCGAACACACCTCCGCTGCCATAAGGACCGCCCATTTTATACCTAACAGACTAGCTTGGGACGAGACAGAAGCGTGAGACTTCTTGTAAGCACTGTACATGGGAACCTTCCTGTCTTCTAGTTTTTCAAATAAAATATTGTGGTTCACCCTATCATATGCCTTACTTATATCAAGGAAACAGCTATAAATGGTTGAATTACTGTCAATGTATTTAGATATTGTTTCTTTAAGTACATAGATACACAGGTCAGTTGAGTGGGACCTTTTAAAGCCAAACTGATTAGATGTCCATAGGAAATCATTTAATCTGAGTAACGAGTTTTTTTCTAGTAGTTTCGAGAAGCAGGAAGCGACAGCAATAGGCCTGTAATTATTGCTGGACAGAATGTCTCCATACTTATTTTTGACCAGGGGAAAGATATATATACCCTCATGAACTCTGCAGGGATATAGCTATGAGCAAGCATGGCTGATAGGAGCAATGATAGATAGATAGGATATATATATGGTTGGGTGTTTTTTCACAGCGCTACTTTTTTCTCCAATTTTGAATTAAAAAATATTCCAAATTTTCTGTTTGTTAGTTCCATTCCAAACTCTTAAAAAAAACCTTAATTTGTGTAAAAAATTGTTTGTATAGGACCCAATTTCCAAACCATGAAGTTCAAATACCTATAAAAGACTACTGTTACGATTTGCAGCATGCCTTAGATGGCTAGAACTAATATATAATCTTTCTTCTAAATTTCAGTGCAATCGGTTCTCTAAAAAATCTTATGACGGTTGAAAATTTTGAATATTCATACTTCTGACCCGACTAACTATGTCATAACCAAAACACTGTTCGTTCAATTTTATTCAGATTTACTCGAAAACTGCTCCATATAATTTGCTTTATTTCGTACCAATTTTCAAATCCGCTAGTTCAAATTTTTTTTTTACAAATAACTTTCATGCCCAAATTCTCCCAAAATCGGAAACCCGAAAGTACCAGATTTTCTGATGGCTATAACTAGATATACAGGGGTTTTTTCTTCTGCCCCCACCCACCCCAAACTTGCAGGATAAATAGTGCGTTGAGTGAACTTTAGTACATTGCATTTAAGCTCAAGATAAAGTATTTTGTTGAGTTTGTAACATAGTCTTTGGAGAGGGCACATCAACTTACAAGTACACCTTTTAAAATTCAGAGGGGAGAGTAGAATTTTATGAAAACAAGAAAACCCCTAACATTAAAATTTCAGGTTAATTTTAGTCGAATGTAGACGAAATTACTTTACTTGAAAGGATGTTAAAACGATGAAAATTTTATAAAATCGGTTGGTAAACAAAGGATTTTCCGAAAACATGGTTACATCTCTCAAGCATAAAGGATAAAAAAAAAATTAAGAAAATAGGTTCGTTTTAATTATGAATAAATATTAAAAGGTACAAAAGCAAACTACAATTTATATTCATTTCAGTTGCACACAATCGCTTAAATAAATAAATAAATAAAAAACAATTTTATACCACGTAAATTATGCAAATTACTTAGTTTGTTCCATATAAAAAAAAAAATTTCAAATACAAATGTAGTCACGAAACTGGAATGAAAAGAGGCGATGGAACTACAGTAGCCGAGAATGGCAAACCAAAAGAACGGAATTCGGTTATTATTTCAAGAGAACAAACTCGTCCACTGATTTAAAACCATCATCCGAGAATAGCAAACCAAAAGAACGGATTCGGTTATTATTTCAAGAAAAACTCGTCCACTGATTTAAAACCATCATGGACGGAACAATATGCATCCGTCGCTCAAATTAATTTTAGGGTTTAATGTTTTTACCAGTAGAAATTACACTAGATGAGAAGGGGTTTAGTTTCGGACCTAAATCGTTAGGAAAGTTACGTTTATGATAACTTGGTATTAATTAACTAAATGTTAACCAAAACTTTCAAACCATAAAATTAATGAGAGAGAACCAATGAACTTAAGAATAATGGTTAGATTTCCGATTAAAAAAATTCCTCTACTGTCTACCTATCACCCTCATTCTAAGTAAATCCAAAGAAGAAAACTTATTTTAAGAACACGTTTAATAATACGCTTTAAAACTGAGAGGGAACCTTTGCCTCGTTCAGTTAACTTATAAATGCCATAATGCACCCTGCAATACAGTACGTAAATCTTTAAGTGTTCTTCGAAAAGTGCATATAAAAACTTCCTACATATTAATGTTAAATGAACAAATGACCCCAAAGTAACTACTGAAACAAGAGCCCAATTTATCTTTTAATTATCGTCACCAGGGTTTGGGGGTAATCAGTAATCATCTATAATCGATTACAAACAAAATAGGTCATGTAATCATGTTACAGGTTCAAAACGTGTCCGAGTGTGTATAAAAACATTTTCACCTCCATGCGGAGAAATGAGGGGTCCCGCGTCTTAAGGTACCTAAGCGCCAAAATTAAAATTCGTCAGAAATCGCCTCCAAAGTTCACCAATATTCTCGCAATAGTATGTTAATTGAGCTAGAACGTTCATTTTTGGCTAAATTAGAGTTGTAAGTATGCTAATGAAGAGGTTGACGAGTTTTTGGAATAGATTTCCATATTTTATATATTTTTTAATTTTTTTTTTTCTTATTATGCCGAACTTTGGGCGAACTTTTGGCTGGCGATAGAGGTGAAAATAGTAGTTCGCTTCATAACGTTTTCAGCCATACTTCGTGTCGTAAGGTCATTACAGTATAACCGAAACCACGCGATAGAGGAAGGGTGAAAATAGTGATATCCATCAAAAACACGTTTTCGCCTGTGGTGGCGCTTAGGTACCTTAAGACGCGCGACCCCTCAAATATGCTTTGAGTCTCGTTGGCCACCTTACAGTAAATGCCTTTATTTTGTTTTCATTCATATTTATATATGCACTATAATAATAATAATAATAATAATAATAATAATAATAATAATAAATAATAATAATAAAATCACATCCAAAATTGAGACTTCCTTTTATACGAATTAAATCAAAAGTAATCGTAATCATGAAGCTATCCATTAATCTAATAGATTATTTTTCGCCCCCCAACCCTGATAAGTCACCACCGAAGATATGGCATTCGTTTTAAATTCTCTTAAACGGAAGAACTGTTGCATACAACCGAATGTGAAAGACGATTAACAAGTCTAAAAAACAACAAATATATATTTGGCATAAACTTTCAAAATACAAAATTGAACTCTTAATATAGCACTCTTAAAATAGCAAAGACAGGTACTCCTAAAAATATAAATTTATATATATATATATATAAATGTGTGTGTGTGTGTGTGTGTGTGGTGTGTGTGTGTGTGTGTGTGTGTGTGTGTGTGTGTGTGTGTGTGTGTGTGTGTGTGTGTGTGTCCACTAGTCTTTTTTACGGAAGGAAAAAGAAAAATTATTCCAAGTACTTTCGTATATTTCGAAGTGTGTTAAGGTATTTGGAATAATTTCTTTTTTTCCTTGCTGCTATATTACCATGAATCAGTTTCACTCGTTCAAAAGTCAAGTCGAAATAACTAACTGATTCTGCCTACTGAGGATTAAAAAGCTAAATGGGTACCGAATGCTCCATTTAAAAGGAAAATAGTTAAAATTATGTACGGTTTAAACCCTGGAATCACCACCACCACGAATGGCGTATGAAAGGCCAGTAAAATGTGGAATTTAGTCATGGGGAAGGGGTGAGGGGCAAGGGGTGGATCCAGTGGGTAGTTCGAACTACCCCTTTTTAAAAGTAGTGTCCATTTTCAAACAAAAAAAAAACAAAAACCGTCCTAATTCTTGTGCAAAATATTCGCCAAATTATAAAATCAAGTGATATAATCATCGTCGTCAGGCATTAATAATATTGAACAAGTTAAATTCATTCAAATTTCACGCTTTTAGTTTTAGATTATTATCTAACGACTTTATTATAGTTCCATATCGTTAAAAACTTATCCAGCCTCAAAATGTTTAAATTTTTTTATTCATTTCTGTAATATTTAAGAATTCCAGCAATACGTGGCATCCACCAAGCGAATCTTAGAATCTTATATAGAGTGGATTTGGCAAGTTACGTTATTGTGGCTCACACAATTGTTCCATAAGTTACATTCCCGCTGTCAAGTATACCGTTGCTTTCTTAGCCGATAATAAGTCATGTTCAACTGAATTTAAGCTTTTACTCATCATTAATTTTTTAATTTGTTGGACATTAATAATAATAATCGATAAATTATTTTTTAATCGCGTCTTCGGCACTCCCGGGAATAGTGCCCTTTTATAAAGGCTTGAACCCACTTGAAATCCTGGATCCGCCCGTAGAGGGGTGTAAACGGGTGTAAACGGGTGTGTACGGTTTAGCTTTCACCACCTCTCTTCTTCACTACCTTCTGTCTTTCGCATCCGAGCTATTTCTGCCTCTCACCCCAATCCAGTGAGGAATGAGATTTTGTTAATGTACTGTATTTATATTATGTTAGAACAGCGGTTCTTAACCTTTGTTGAACTACGCCCTTCACCAGTCAACCTTCAACCCGTGGCGCGCCCCCAAACCTAAAAGAATAAAAGTTTTTCAACGATTCCATTTTCGTTGCTTTTAATGCCTTTCTGGATTGGATAAATAAATAAACCACTATTTGTGAGAGAATGCAATATTTTCACAAGATCGATCGTATTTCACCCATAATCGCAATCAATGGGAAGATTG
Source organism: Bathynomus jamesi (assembly GCA_023014485.1). Lineage (NCBI taxonomy): Eukaryota > Metazoa > Arthropoda > Malacostraca > Isopoda > Cirolanidae > Bathynomus > Bathynomus jamesi. The sequence continues at coordinate 15,418 of JAJOZX010018011.1, forward strand.
GCAGTGTTTCTTCTCAACAAGCATTTGAATCCTTGGTGCGGTCGAAGAAAGAGCACACCGCATGTCGTTCTCAACATTCAGCCTGTTTCGACACTTGATCTTCACAGCAACAAGAGTTGAAAAGCCTGCCTCACAAAGGTATGTGGAAGAAAAAGGAACGATCACTCATAATGCTTGCTGACTAAGTTTCGGGTAAACAGGCAAATATTTCATCCAAAACTTCTCCAAAGGTAGACATTTAAAATCATCTTGGGCGGACGAACTGAATTTCATCTCCAGGAACTCTCCTTAATATTTAATTGAGATATATATTATGAGTCAAAGATATGTTGACCACTTTCGCGACCCTCAGGTTAAGAACTGCTGTGTTAGAACAAACTGAACAAAAATGTTATCTGGTAATTATAAATACTAACTAATAATAGCAAAAACCTTAGCATTTATTGCATTGTAGACACAGGAAAACTCCCTCCCTCCCTCTCTCCCCCCCCTTTGAGAATCTATTTAAGAGTTGGTAAACGCATCAGTCTGAGGTTGATGGCCCTCAGTGAACTGTCTCAAAGCGAACATCGCTTCTAGAACGTCCCACAGACAAGAGTCCTTCTGGTAATCGTTGTCAACTAGATTCACGAGGTAGTAGTTGTTGGTGATGCCCTCAATCACCTTTCGGGATTGGCTACCCTCAGGGTAAAGCTTTCCCCATTGCTCCATCCAAAGAGCAAACGCTTCGTCCTGAAATGCGGCAACCGATTAGTAATTTTAAAAGCCAATATTGCTTTTGGCATCTCTCTCATCTGCGATGAGGTGCGAGAAGCTGGCATTTATATCAGAAGCAGACAGAAGTTGTAGTAGTAGTTGGTCAAATAGAAAATGGAATACATTATGCAGAGATACTTTACTTATAACATTATTCAGCAACAAAATCAACTAAAATTTTATCCGCACCTTTACATACTCTAAAATGTCATTCAAAACTTTAAACACAAGTAGAGAGTTCACTTACACCAGTTTGTAATTTATGTTAAGGAAAACATTTGATATTTTTTTTATATTATATACGCTAGGCTGCTGATCGGGGAGGTCGTGAGAGTCCGGGCGAGGACTTTTGTAATTTCTGACTGCCCGTGGTGGGGCACGTTAAACTGTAAATCTAAGGTGGAGTGACAGGTTTGACTTTCGTCAGAATAAACATTTCGGCCAGAAACAAAACCAAGGTTACCAGGGTTATTAATTTTATTTGTATTGTGTAAGCCCCCAAGCTCCCTCTTTAGAAAAAAAAAATTTAGAGTTCTATTTACTTCACCCTTCTAACCTTAGGGATAAATGACTGTTCCAAAGAGAAGCTGCGCAGCTGCACAGAAAAGCCACTCCATCTCCTCAAAAGATGGCGTACAAATCATACCTCAAAATCTTCAATGGAGTATCATTACATTAATTATGATCATTAAAAAGGAAATGAAACAAATAACCACTCAAAGGATCAATTCCATCATTTGAAAGTATTTTCATGAAAGGGCAAATGGGTGATAATCATTCATTATCTCATTCAGTCTCTGTACAAACGACCAAGATTATATGACTGGGGACCAACAGATTAACAAAAATCTGTACCGTGGGTCGATACATCAGTTTGGTGCAGAGGACGGTCACCTATCCAACTACTACCCTGGAGTACCACCACTTAATTTCACTGACCTACCACCAGGAAGTGGTGTTGTAACACGGCCACCACGTTAGTCAAACATTTTAAAAGTACTTTCAAAACGGGAGCCAATAAAATGACTGCATCCCAAACACACAATTTATTAAATGACTAAAGTGCAAAGCAATCATTCCTTGTCAAATGAACGCTTGTTGTGCGATGTATCACGAAAGAGGGCGGGTCTACGGCAAGGACTGATAAAAATAGCATCGTTTTATAAAGAAAATGTAAGCAAGTTTGATAAGATAATTTGAGAGAGAGAAAAGTCGCTTTCATTTTCAATGCATTTAATTTAGGCTAGTTTATTTCATTATGTTGTAGCGAAGAGACAACTTAAATTTTTACAATCAAAATAAGAGGACACTAGCTACTGTGAATCTGTGATGGTAAAAATAGTGTCCCAAAATACAACACCCAAGTTTAGCAGTTCTTATGTTCTAATAAGCTCGTTAACATAAACCAATAGAACTACAATTACCACCACCACCACCACCACCACCACCCAGCTATTCCTCCGCTAGCGGGTGGCCAGACCAAAACCGGAAATAAAATTATGATCATACTCTACTTCCACTAACACCAATAACTTAATACGTAAAAAACTGATAAAAACCTAACCTTCCACACTTTAAAACTGACGGAATCGACGACTGTGGGCTGAATTATTTCAATACCAGGGAAGGCACCCCACGTCACGGCTAGCGGACGATGTTTGTGGCAGTTGGAAATGTCTTCGCTTCCCTGAAAAGGCAGACATTAAATCCTGTTTCAAGGCTTAAAGATGAAGTAACATTAGCACTGACGAAAACTTCCTTAAAATCTAAATTCTCTCGATAATTTCGACGCAAAAGAATATTTTCCAAAAGGGTTAAAAAAGGTGCTCCTGCTTCAAAAGTGTTTAACGAGGACGTTCAATAAGTGACACGGGTAAAATTGTGCGAGATAAACTCTAAATTCCTTCTTACTAGAAGAGCTACAAACTGTTATTCCACCTTCCTCATAAATGTAGGCTAAATGTTAAACTCCGTCAACATCACTACTTACATCTTTGTTAATAATGTGGTAATTCACCCTCGGAAACAAATACAGGATCTGCTTCAAGGCCATAACGTTTTCTTTGCTTGTAAAGAATTCTAAATAAGCCTTCTGATACACATAACCCCCTGACATGCCCCATCCAACCACTTTATCTTCGCTGCTTACGCCATTTACATTCGGCTGCGAGTTTATGGTGAGGACGCCTTTTTTGTTATAGTAAGCGAGTCTATCCTTGAGATAAGTAGTCTCAAGACTAAGTTCATTGTCATTCCAAGGAACCTAAAAGTAAGAGAGATCTTTAATCAATTAATATATTGAAAAATTGAGGTACATAACTCAATGGAGGTAAAATTGGAGGAGGTAAAATTGGATACCTTCGTTACTTTCTTCCCAAACGCGTTCGATTCGCCTGTTAAATATCTTACAAAGATGTCCCAAACATCATCTTCAGATTCGAGTGTTTCTCCCCACATTGCGAGAAGTTCTTCTTTTGAACTTTTACTCTGCAAGGAAAAATGAATGTTTATATATCTACTGAAAAATTCGAAACTATTCAAAGTACATTGTAATGGAGCCGATTACACGTCGTAAAACAATCTTTCCTAACTTTGCTGACAAGCTTAAAAGCTAACAATACATAGATAATTTGCATTAAACTTCAGTTTTTATCATCTTGTGGTACGTCTCAGATTTTCGCTTGGGATTGTGGTCGAAAGACATTGGGTTTGATGTAATTTCAGTGAATTATAGTCGTCAGGCCGACTAAACTTGTTTAATCGTCCCGCTTTTAATCACCGTTCTTGAAAAGTTTAATTGAATAAAATCGTACGAAATGTAACGCGTTTCGGTCTCACCTCACCTCCGTTACGCCTAACCCGGCCAACACTATCTGGTCAGCTCTTAGAATCGGTGCATTAAAAGAATTCAGTATAAGAGAACTGTTAAAGTTCGCGGTACAGTAAAAGCTATATAACAAATATCATTACAAGGAAATAGAAACCATAATTGAAACATATAAATCCAGTCAGTAAGGACCTGATTCTCGTTCATAACAGTCTTTTGGTGATCCATGTGTGTAAATATTTATCAATTTATGTTAGCGGTTCTAAAGTTATAGCGCCGACACGAACATGAATGAACGGACGGACAAGCGCAATAAAGAAATATAAAGGAAAATTTCTTTTGTCACCGTCACTGACAGCTTTTAAATTTTAGAAATAATTCAAATCCTAAAATGAAAAGACCAATAACTGGGCTGAGAACTTTATAGATCACGTGTATGAAGTACAAACCTTTAAATAGAAGAGATAATAGTCCTTTAGCTCTCCAAAGGCAGGAGATTCTGAGCTTCCCCAACGCCCATTTGGAAACTCTCCCAATGCTGCGTTCTAAAATTAACCAATAAAATTTTGATATTTCAATAAACAAAACTTCATACAGAAAAAGACTGAAGCAGAGCCCAGTAAAGCCCAAAGCTTAAGGGACAAATTAAATAAAATAAGTAGGCCAATTTCAGTTATTTATGTTAAAACAAAATCAAAAATGGTAAAAGTATTTATTTTATCAATAAAGGTTAATCAATTCTTTTTTAAAAAATGACTTTCATAAAGTTTTACAATACTTTTCAATATTTTGCTGAACAATTTAGATATCTATGACATCGATGCAACTCGTGGTGACAGTATTCTAATCTGAATATGCCATTTAAAGCATGGAAGCTTTTAAGGAAAAGTTAATAGGACTAAGTTTATTTATTATGTAAAAGTAAAAATGGCAGTAACAGCAATAACAAAAACAACAAAAATGTACTGTATCTAATATTCATAACAACAACAGTAGTAGTAGTACAGTGCGTTCGGAAAGTCTCTTCGCAGTGCTATGTTAAACGCATAGGAAATTGAAAAACTACAATGTTTTCATTCAACCATGATTTAGCGATTTTATTACATACCTTTTGATTTTAGAGCATGTGTTGAAAGTGTTTTCCACCATTTTGCAGGCACAGAGCAACTCGTCTACACTTGTTGTCAAACACTTTTGACAACAAGCACATTGACTGCGGAGAGACTTTTCGAACGCACTGTAGTAGTAAAAAGGTAAAAATTTACGAAGTAGTTTGATTATTTTACACAATTTTAAATAAAATGATAAATTGTATATTAGTAGAAAATAAACGAAACTTGATAGATAGATAGATAGATATATAGATAGATATATATATATATATATATATATATATATATATATATATATAACTGCAATGACCGCGCAGTATATTAACGACGTAAGTATAGAGGAGTGTTCTGCACACGAGGAAGAGAAATAACAAACAAATGAAAAATAAGGCACCCGCCCGGGAAGCCACGATAGTCAGAAGTTGTAATTCTCCCACATAGGGCAGAATTACAACTTCTGACTATCGTGGCTCCGTAGTGTAGTGGTTAGCACGTCTGACCGGCAATCGGAAGATCCTGGGTTCGATTCCCGGGCGGGTGCCTTATTTTTCATTTGTTTGTTATTTCTCTTCCTCGTGTGCAGAACAATCCTCTATACTTACGTCGTTTCTATACGTTAATATACTGCGCGGTCATTGCAGTTAAATGTACATATTCACGATTTGCGAGGGTGCCCTCTCAAGGCATTGGTTTCTGCCCTATGTGGGAGAATTACAACTTCTGACTATCGTGGCTCCGTAGTGTAGTGGTTAGCACGTCTAACCGGCAATCGGAAGATCCTGGTTCGATTCCCGGGCGGGTGCCTTATTTTTCATTTGTTTGTTATTTCTCTTCCTCGTGTGCAGAACACTCCTCTATACTTACGTCGTTTCTATATATATATATATATATATGCATATAACTGCAATGACCACGCAGTATATAAATGAATAGAAACGACATAAGATTAAGGAACGTCTCTGCCACGAGGAGGAGAGATAACGAATAAATGAAAAATGAGGCGAACCGCCCGGGAATCGAACCCAGGGCCTTCCAATTGCCGGTTGGACGCGCTACGAAATTGGAAGGCAATTGGAAGGCATTGGAAGGCCCTGGGTTCGATTCCCGGGCGGTTCGCCTCATTTTTCATTTATTCGTTATCTCTCCTCCTCGTGTGCGGAACGTTCCTTAACACTTATGTCGTTTCTATTCATATATATATATATATATATATATATATATATATATATATATATATATATATATATATATATATATATATATATATATATATATATATATATATATATATATATATATATATATATATATATATATATGAAACGACATAAGTGTTAAGGAACGTTTCCGCACACGAGGAGGAGAGATAACGAATAAATGAAAAATGAGGCGAACCGCCCGGGAATCGAACCCAGGGCCTTCCAATTGCCTTCCAATTGCCTTCCAATTTCGTAGCGCGTCCAACCGGCAATTGGAAGGCCCTGGGTTCGATTCCCGGGCGGTTCGCCTCATTTTTCATTTATTCGTTATCTCTCCTCCTCGTGTGCAGAGACGTTCCTTAATCTTATGTCGTTTCTATTCATTTATATACTGCGTGGTCATTGCAGTTATATGCATATATATATATATATATATATAGAAACGACGTAAGTATAGGGAGTGTTCTGCACACGAGGAAGAGAAATAACAAACAAATGAAAAATAAGGCACCCGCCCGGGAATCGAACCCAGGATCTTCCGATTGCCGGTTAGACGTGCTAACCACTACACTACGGAGCCACGATAGTCAGAAGTTGTAATTCTCCCACATAGGGCAGAAACCAATGCCTTGAGAGGGCACCCTCGCAAATCGTGAATATGTACATTTAACTGCAATGACCGCGCAGTATATTAACGTATAGAAACGACGTAAGTATAGAGGATTGTTCTGCACACGAGGAAGAGAAATAACAAACAAATGAAAATAAGGCACCCGCCCGGGAATCGAACCCAGGATCTTCCGATTGCCGGTCAGACGTGCTAACCACTACACTACGGAGCCACGATAGTCAGAAGTTGTAATTCTGCCCTATGTGGGAGAATTACAACTTCTGACTATCGTGGCTTCCCGGGCGGGTGCCTTATTTTTCATTTGTTTGTTATTTCTCTTCCTCGTGTGCAGAACACTCCTCTATACTTACGTCGTTAATATACTGCGCGGTCATTGCAGTTATATATATATATATATATATATATATATATATATATATATCTATCTATCTATCTATCTATCTATCTATCAAGTTTCGTTTATTTTCTACTAAATATACAATTTATCATTTTATTTAAAATTGTGTAAAATAATCAAACTACTTTCGTAAATTTTTACCTTTTTACTACTACAGTGCGTTCGAAAAGTCTCTCCGCAGTCAATGTGCTTGTTGTCAAAAGTGTTTGACAACAAGTGTAGACGAGTTGCTCTGTGCCTGCAAAATGGTGGAAAACACTTTCAACACATGCTCTAAAATCAAAAGGTTATGTAATAAAATCGCTAAATCATGGTTGAATGAAAACATTGTAGTTTTTCAATTTCCTATGCGTTTAACATAGCACTGCGAAGAGACTTTCCGAACGCACTGTACTACTACTACTGTTGTTGTTATGAATATTAGATACAGTACATTTTTGTTGTTTTTGTTATTGCTGTTACTTGCCATTTTTACTTTTACATAATAAATAAACTTAGTCCTATTAACTTTTCCTTAAAAGCTTCCATGCTTTAAATGGCATATTCAGATTAGAATACTGTCACCACGAGTTGCATCGATGTCATAGATATCTAAATTGTTCAGCAAAATATTGAAAAGTATTGTAAAACTTTATGAAAGTCATATTTTTTTAAAAAGAATTGATTAACCTTTATTGATAAAATAAATACTTTTACCATTTTTGATTTTGTTTTAACATAAATAACTGAAATTGGCCTACTTATTTTATTTAATTTGTCCCTTAAGCTTTGGGCTTTACTGGGCTCTGCTTCAGTCTTTTTCTGTATGAAGTTTTTGTTTATTGAAATATCAAAATTTTTATTGGTTAATTTTAGAACGCAGCATTGGGATGAGTTTCCAAATGGGCGTTGGGGAAGCTCAGAATCTCCTGCCTTTGGAGAGCTAAAGGACTATTATCTCTTCTATTTAAAGGTTTGTACTTCATACACGTGATCTATAAAGTTCTCAGCCCAGTTATTGGTCTTTTCATTTTAGGATTTTGAATTATTTCTAAAATTTAAAAGCTGTCAGTGACGGTGACAAAAGAAATTTTCCTTTATATTTCTTTATTGCGCTTGTCCGTCCGTTCATTCATGTTCGTGTCGGCGCTATAACTTTAGAACCGCTAACATAAATTGATAAATATTTACACACATGGATCACCAAAAGACTGTTATGAACGAGAATCAGGTCCTTACTGACTGGATTTATATGTTTCAATTTATGGTTTCTATTTCCTTGTAATGATATTTGTTATATAGCTTTTACTGTACCGCGAACTTTAACAGTTCTCTTATACTGAATTCTTTTAATGCACCGATTCTAAGAGCTGACCAGATAGTGTTGGCCGGGTTAGGCGTAACGGAGGTGAGGTGAGACCGAAACGCGTTACATTTCGTACGATTTTATTCAATTAAACTTTTCAAGAACGGTGATTAAAAGCGGGACGATTAAACAAGTTTAGTCGGCCTGACGACTATAATTCACTGAAATTACATCAAACCCAATGTCTTTCGACCACAATCCCAAGCGAAAATCTGAGACGTACCACAAGATGATAAAACTGAAGTTTAATGCAAATTATCTATGTATTGTTAGCTTTTAAGCTTGTCAGCAAGTTAGGAAAGATTGTTTTACGACGTGTAATCGCTCCATTACAATGTACTTTGAATAGTTTCGAATTTTTCAGTAGATATATAAACATTCATTTTTCCTTGCAGAGTAAAAGTTCAAAGAAGAACTTCTCGCAATGTGGGGGAAACACTCGAATCTGAAGATGATGTTTGGGACATCTTTGTAAGATATTTAACAGGCGAATCGAACGCGTTTGGGAAGAAAGTAACGAAGGTATCCAATTTTACCTCCTCCAATTTTACCTCCATTGAGTTATGTACCTCAATTTTTCAATATATTAATTGATTAAAGATCTCTCTACTTTTAGGTTCCTTGGAATGACAATGAACTTAGTCTTGAGACTACTTATCTCAAGGATAGACTCGCTTACTATAACAAAAAGGCGTCCTCACCATAAACTCGCAGCCGAATGTAAATGGCGTAAGCAGCGAAGATAAAGTGGTTGGATGGGGCATGTCAGGGGGTTATGTGTATCAGAAGGCTTATTTAGAATTCTTTACAAGCAAAGAAAACGTTATGGCCTTGAAGCAGATCCTGTATTTGTTTCCGAGGGTGAATTACCACATTATTAACAAAGATGTAAGTAGTGATGTTGACGGAGTTTAACATTTAGCCTACATTTATGAGGAAGGTGGAATAACAGTTTGTAGCTCTTCTAGTAAGAAGGAATTTAGAGTTTATCTCGCACAATTTTACCCGTGTCACTTATTGAACGTCCTCGTTAAACACTTTTGAAGCAGGAGCACCTTTTTTAACCCTTTTGGAAAATATTCTTTTGCGTCGAAATTATCGAGAGAATTTAGATTTTAAGGAAGTTTTCGTCAGTGCTAATGTTACTTCATCTTTAAGCCTTGAAACAGGATTTAATGTCTGCCTTTTCAGGGAAGCGAAGACATTTCCAACTGCCACAAACATCGTCCGCTAGCCGTGACGTGGGGTGCCTTCCCTGGTATTGAAATAATTCAGCCCACAGTCGTCGATTCCGTCAGTTTTAAAGTGTGGAAGGTTAGGTTTTTATCAGTTTTTTACGTATTAAGTTATTGGTGTTAGTGGAAGTAGAGTATGATCATAATTTTATTTCCGGTTTTGGTCTGGCCACCCGCTAGCGGAGGAATAGCTGGGTGGTGGTGGTGGTGGTGGTGGTGGTAATTGTAGTTCTATTGGTTTATGTTAACGAGCTTATTAGAACATAAGAACTGCTAAACTTGGGTGTTGTATTTTGGGACACTATTTTTACCATCACAGATTCACAGTAGCTAGTGTCCTCTTATTTTGATTGTAAAAATTTAAGTTGTCTCTTCGCTACAACATAATGAAATAAACTAGCCTAAATTAAATGCATTGAAAATGAAAGCGACTTTTCTCTCTCTCAAATTATCTTATCAAACTTGCTTACATTTTCTTTATAAAACGATGCTATTTTTATCAGTCCTTGCCGTAGACCCGCCCTCTTTCGTGATACATCGCACAACAAGCGTTCATTTGACAAGGAATGATTGCTTTGCACTTTAGTCATTTAATAAATTGTGTGTTTGGGATGCAGTCATTTTATTGGCTCCCGTTTTGAAAGTACTTTTAAAATGTTTGACTAACGTGGTGGCCGTGTTACAACACCACTTCCTGGTGGTAGGTCAGTGAAATTAAGTGGTGGTACTCCAGGGTAGTAGTTGGATAGGTGACCGTCCTCTGCACCAAACTGATGTATCGACCCACGGTACAGATTTTTGTTAATCTGTTGGTCCCCAGTCATATAATCTTGGTCGTTTGTACAGAGACTGAATGAGATAATGAATGATTATCACCCATTTGCCCTTTCATGAAAATACTTTCAAATGATGGAATTGATCCTTTGAGTGGTTATTTGTTTCATTTCCTTTTTAATGATCATAATTAATGTAATGATACTCCATTGAAGATTTTGAGGTATGATTTGTACGCCATCTTTTGAGGAGATGGAGTGGCTTTTCTGTGCAGCTGCGCAGCTTCTCTTTGGAACAGTCATTTATCCCTAAGGTTAGAAGGGTGAAGTAAATAGAACTCTAAATTTTTTTTTTCTAAAGAGGGAGCTTGGGGGCTTACACAATACAAATAAAATTAATAACCCTGGTAACCTTGGTTTTGTTTCTGGCCGAAATGTTTATTCTGACGAAAGTCAAACCTGTCACTCCACCTTAGATTTACAGTTTAACGTGCCCCACCACGGGCAGTCAGAAATTACAAAAGTCCTCGCCCGGACTCTCACGACCTCCCCGATCAGCAGCCTAGCGTATATAATATAAAAAAAATATCAAATGTTTTCCTTAACATAAATTACAAACTGGTGTAAGTGAACTCTCTACTTGTGTTTAAAGTTTTGAATGACATTTTAGAGTATGTAAAGGTGCGGATAAAATTTTAGTTGATTTTGTTGCTGAATAATGTTATAATAAGTAAAGTATCTCTGCATAATGTATTCCATTTTCTATTTGACCAACTACTACTACAACTTCTGTCTGCTTCTGATATAAATGCCAGCTTCTCGCACCTCATCGCAGATGAGAGAGATGCCAAAAGCAATATTGGCTTTTAAAATTACTAATCGGTTGCCGCATTTCAGGACGAAGCGTTTGCTCTTTGGATGGAGCAATGGGGAAAGCTTTACCCTGAGGGTAGCCAATCCCGAAAGGTGATTGAGGGCATCACCAACAACTACTACCTCGTGAATCTAGTTGACAACGATTACCAGAAGGACTCTTGTCTGTGGGACGTTCTAGAAGCGATGTTCGCTTTGAGACAGTTCACTGAGGGCCATCAACCTCAGACTGATGCGTTTACCAACTCTTAAATAGATTCTCAAAGGGGGGGGAGAGAGGGAGGGAGGGAGTTTTCCTGTGTCTACAATGCAATAAATGCTAAGGTTTTTGCTATTATTAGTTAGTATTTATAATTACCAGATAACATTTTTGTTCAGTTTGTTCTAACACAGCAGTTCTTAACCTGAGGGTCGCGAAAGTGGTCAACATATCTTTGACTCATAATATAATTCTCAATTAAATATTAAGGAGAGTTCCTGGAGATGAAATTCAGTTCGTCCGCCCAAGATGATTTTAAATGTCTACCTTTGGAGAAGTTTTGGATGAAATATTTGCCTGTTTACCCGAAACTTAGTCAGCAAGCATTATGAGTGATCGTTCCTTTTTCTTCCACATACCTTTGTGAGGCAGGCTTTTCAACTCTTGTTGCTGTGAAGATCAAGTGTCGAAACAGGCTGAATGTTGAGACGACATGCGGTGTGCTCTTTCTTCGACCGCACCAAGGATTCAAATGCTTGTTGAGAAGAAACACTGCCAATCTTCCCATTGATTGCGATTATGGGTGAAATACGATCGATCTTGTGAAAATATTGCATTCTCTCACAAATAGTGGTTTATTTATTTATCCAATCCAGAAAGGCATTAAAAGCAACGAAAATGGAATCGTTGAAAAACTTTTATTCTTTTAGGTTTGGGGGCGCGCCACGGGTTGAAGGTTGACTGGTGAAGGGCGTAGTTCAACAAAGGTTAAGAACCGCTGTTCTAACATAATATAAATACAGTACATTAACAAAATCTCATTCCTCACTGGATTGGGGTGAGAGGCAGAAATAGCTCGGATGCGAAAGACAGAAGGTAGTGAAGAAGAGAGGTGGTGAAAGCTAAACCGTACACACCCGTTTACACCCGTTTACACCCCTCTACGGGCGGATCCAGGATTTCAAGTGGGTTCAAGCCTTTATAAAAGGGCACTATTCCCGGGAGTGCCGAAGACGCGATTAAAAAATAATTTATCGATTATTATTATTAATGTCCAACAAATTAAAAAATTAATGATGAGTAAAAGCTTAAATTCAGTTGAACATGACTTATTATCGGCTAAGAAAGCAACGGTATACTTGACAGCGGGAATGTAACTTATGGAACAATTGTGTGAGCCACAATAACGTAACTTGCCAAATCCACTCTATATAAGATTCTAAGATTCGCTTGGTGGATGCCACGTATTGCTGGAATTCTTAAATATTACAGAAATGAATAAATAAAATTTAAACATTTTGAGGCTGGATAAGTTTTTAACGATATGGAACTATAATAAAGTCGTTAGATAATAATCTAAACTAAAAGCGTGAAATTTGAATGAATTTAACTTGTTCAATATTATTATTAATGCCTGACGACGATGATTATATCACTTGATTTTATAATTTGGCGAATATTTTGCACAAGAATTAGGACGGTTTTTGTTTTTATTTTTGTTTGAAAATGGACACTACTTTTAAAAAGGGGTAGTTCGAACTACCCACTGGATCCACCCCTTGCCCCTCACCCCTTCCCCATGACTAAATTCCACATTTTACTGGCCTTTCATACGCCATTCGTGGTGGTGGTGATTCCAGGGTTTAAACCGTACATAATTTTAACTATTTTCCTTTTAAATGGAGCATTCGGTACCCATTTAGCTTTTTAATCCTCAGTAGGCAGAATCAGTTAGTTATTTCGACTTGACTTTTGAACGAGTGAAACTGATTCATGGTAATATAGCAGCAAGGAAAAAAAGAAATTATTCCAAATACCTTAACACACTTCGAAATATACGAAAGTACTTGGAATAATTTTTCTTTTTCCTTCCGTAAAAAGACTAGTGGACACACACACACACACACACCACACACAACACACACACACACACCACACACACCACACACACACACCACACACACACACACACACACACATTTATATATATATATATATATAAATTTATATTTTTAGGAGTACCTGTCTTTGCTATTTTAAGAGTGCTATATTAAGAGTTCAATTTTGTATTTTGAAAGTTTATGCCAAATATATATTTGTTGTTTTTTAGACTTGTTAATCGTCTTTCACATTCGGTTGTATGCAACAGTTCTTCCGTTTAAGAGAATTTAAAACGAATGCCATATCTTCGGTGGTGACTTATCAGGGTTGGGGGGCGAAAAATAATCTATTAGATTAATGGATAGCTTCATGATTACGATTACTTTTGATTTAATTCGTATAAAAGGAAGTCTCAATTTTGGATGTGATTTTATTATTATTATTTATTATTATTATTATTATTATTATTATTATTATTATTATTATTATAGTGCATATATAAATATGAATGAAAACAAAATAAAGGCATTTACTGTAAGGTGGCCAACGAGACTCAAAGCATATTTGAGGGGTCGCGCGTCTTAAGGTACCTAAGCGCCACCACAGGCGAAAACGTGTTTTTGATGGATATCACTATTTTCACCCTTCCTCTATCGCGTGGTTTCGGTTATACTGTAATGACCTTACGACACGAAGTATGGCTGAAAACGTTATGAAGCGAACTACTATTTTCACCTCTATCGCCAGCCAAAAGTTCGCCCAAGTTCGGCATAATAAGAAAAAAAAAATTAAAAAATATATAAAATATGGAAATCTATTCCAAAAACTCGTCAACCTCTTCATTAGCATACTTACAACTCTAATTTAACCAAAAATGAACGTTCTAGCTCAATTAACATACTATTGCGAGAATATTGGTGAACTTTGGAGGCGATTTCTGACGAATTTTAATTTTGGCGCTTAGGTACCTTAAGACGCGGGACCCCTCATTTCTCCGCATGGAGGTGAAAATGTTTTTATACACACTCGGACACGTTTTGAACCTGTAACATGATTACATGACCTATTTTGTTTGTAATCGATTATAGATGATTACTGATTACCCCAAACCCTGGTGACGATAATTAAAAGATAAATTGGGCTCTTGTTTCAGTAGTTACTTTGGGGTCATTTGTTCATTTAACATTAATATGTAGGAAGTTTTTATATGCACTTTTCGAAGAACACTTAAAGATTTACGTACTGTATTGCAGGGTGCATTATGGCATTTATAAGTTAACTGAACGAGGCAAAGGTTCCCTCTCAGTTTTAAAGCGTATTATTAAACGTGTTCTTAAAATAAGTTTTCTTCTTTGGATTTACTTAGAATGAGGGTGATAGGTAGACAGTAGAGGAATTTTTTTAATCGGAAATCTAACCATTATTCTTAAGTTCATTGGTTCTCTCTCATTAATTTTATGGTTTGAAAGTTTTGGTTAACATTTAGTTAATTAATACCAAGTTATCATAAACGTAACTTTCCTAACGATTTAGGTCCGAAACTAAACCCCTTCTCATCTAGTGTAATTTCTACTGGTAAAAACATTAAACCCTAAAATTAATTTGAGCGACGGATGCATATTGTTCCGTCCATGATGGTTTTAAATCAGTGGACGAGTTTGTTTTCTTGAAATAATAACCGAATCCGTTCTTTTGGTTTGCTATTCTCGGATGATGGTTTTAAATCAGTGGACGAGTTTGTTCTCTTGAAATAATAACCGAATTCCGTTCTTTTGGTTTGCCATTCTCGGCTACTGTAGTTCCATCGCCTCTTTTCATTCCAGTTTCGTGACTACATTTGTATTTGAAATTTTTTTTTTTATATGGAACAAACTAAGTAATTTGCATAATTTACGTGGTATAAAATTGTTTTTTATTTATTTATTTATTTAAGCGATTGTGTGCAACTGAAATGAATATAAATTGTAGTTTGCTTTTGTACCTTTTAATATTTATTCATAATTAAAACGAACCTATTTTCTTAATTTTTTTTTTATCCTTTATGCTTGAGAGATGTAACCATGTTTTCGGAAAATCCTTTGTTTACCAACCGATTTTATAAAATTTTCATCGTTTTAACATCCTTTCAAGTAAAGTAATTTCGTCTACATTCGACTAAAATTAACCTGAAAATTTTAATGTTAGGGGTTTTCTTGTTTTCATAAAATTCTACTCTCCCCTCTGAATTTTAAAAGGTGTACTTGTAAGTTGATGTGCCCTCTCCAAAGACTATGTTACAAACTCAACAAAATACTTTATCTTGAGCTTAAATGCAATGTACTAAAGTTCACTCAACGCACTATTTATCCTGCAAGTTTGGGGTGGGTGGGGGCAGAAGAAAAAACCCCTGTATATCTAGTTATAGCCATCAGAAAATCTGGTACTTTCGGGTTTCCGATTTTGGGAGAATTTGGGCATGAAAGTTATTTGTAAAAAAAAAATTTGAACTAGCGGATTTGAAAATTGGTACGAAATAAAGCAAATTATATGGAGCAGTTTTCGAGTAAATCTGAATAAAATTGAACGAACAGTGTTTTGGTTATGACATAGTTAGTCGGGTCAGAAGTATGAATATTCAAAATTTTCAACCGTCATAAGATTTTTTAGAGAACCGATTGCACTGAATTTAGAAGAAAGATTATATATTAGTTCTAGCCATCTAAGGCATGCTGCAAATCGTAACAGTAGTCTTTTATAGGTATTTGAACTTCATGGTTTGGAAATTGGGTCCTATACAAACAATTTTTTACACAAATTAAGGTTTTTTTTTGGAAGAGTTTGGAATGGAACTAACAAACAGAAAATTTGGAATATTTTTTAATTCAAAATTGGAGAAAAAGTAGCGCTGTGAAAAAACACCCAACCATATATATCCTATCTATCTATCATTGCTCCTATCAGCCATGCTTGCTCATAGCTATATCCCTGCAGAGTTCATGAGGGTATATATATCTTTCCCCTGGTCAAAAATAAGTATGGAGACATTCTGTCCAGCAATAATTACAGGCCTATTGCTGTCGCTTCCTGCTTCTCGAAACTACTAGAAAAAAACTCGTTACTCAGATTAAATGATTTCCTATGGACATCTAATCAGTTTGGCTTTAAAAGGTCCCACTCAACTGACCTGTGTATCTATGTACTTAAAGAAACAATATCTAAATACATTGACAGTAATTCAACCATTTATAGCTGTTTCCTTGATATAAGTAAGGCATATGATAGGGTGAACCACAATATTTTATTTGAAAAACTAGAAGACAGGAAGGTTCCCATGTACAGTGCTTACAAGAAGTCTCACGCTTCTGTCTCGTCCCAAGCTAGTCTGTTAGGTATAAAATGGGCGGTCCTTATGGCAGCGGAGGTGTGTTTCGGATTGATGCACATAACTGCTCTAACACAATCAATGACGTCCATTATTACGTCACTTTTGCTACATTTTAGTATTTAAAATACAAATGATTAAGAAGCAGAATGGAGCAAGTTTCGGGATGTTGGGATGGTTATGGAGCAATCCTAGTCATCATAATATTAGCTGGGCATTACATTATACCGTCTCAATATATACTGTAGAGTGTAGACTATAGAGAACGACTAATTCGGCAAATATCCCAAATCATGGCATGATACCTAAGTTATTTTGACGCAGGTCTAAATTATTTGCTCAAATGCAATTATTGATATTAAGTAATTGTTGGGAATTGTTGTCATTATTGTTGTTTGTGATATATATCCTACGTGAAGAATCTAATGACCAAATTCCTCAGTGAACCTCTCACGCGCTCGCATTTCGAGGAAGTCACGGTCGTCTCACTAATAGATAGTTTATCCATTGTTTTAAGTGGTAACTATTAAACGAACTATGTTAAACCTATTCCATCTTATGAAAGTCATTAGTTTAAAGCAAGACTGGTGGGCCGTGAATCAGAGAAATTTGCGTTTTATTTGTTCATCGTAATTATTACGTAATATAGTATACTCTATATAGTGGTATATAAGAGTTTATTGGTAGCATATCATATGACAATTCCCATAAACATGTGATGACCTCGATGTTGCCAGTTTTTATTTTTTTCCTGAAACTATTACCTTCTCATAGTTTGTTTCAACAATGCTTATATTATCATCTCCACGAGCGTAGACATTGCAAGAAAAGATTCTAACTAAGGATAAGTAAAGTTCTTTCATGGTCACAATATATACTTTTATAGATGTCAAACATAAAAATATAATAAAATTCTATATTAACATAAATATATATTCGATACACATTTACGTCATGGCTTTAACATCAGTATTTCGTATAGCTTCCTCCAGCATCAATAATTTCTTGCAATCGTTGCGGCATAGAAGAGGCCAGATTGTAGGGAATGTTTGGTGTTCGGCGTAAGCTCTCCCAACTATTCCTCGTGTGAGCTAAAAGTGCTGTTCTTTCATTGCGTTGCTCCCATTCGTTAATCATTATTGCCCAAAGGTTTTCAATTGGATTCAAATCAGGAGAACGTGGTGGCAGAATTAGATTAATAATCTCTGGGTGATCTTCGTACCACGCTCTCACAACGTTAATCCTATGAATGGGACTGTTATCTTCCATTAAGTAAAATGGTTCCGGTGCTGGAACCAGATACGCACGAACACTGGGTAGCAGCACCTCTTCCAGTATCTGGCAATATTGCTCTCCAGTAAAGCGTCCATCTACTTGAGTCAATTCTCCGACACCATAGCCAGACATCCAGCCCCACACACCGAGATTGATGTGACCACTACGTTTGCTCGGGAAAACATTTCCTTCTTCATAGCGTTTTCCGCGCTGCCTCCAACAATGCAGGGAACCATGACTATCTGTTGAAAATGTTTTTTCGTCACAGTACACAACTTTTCTCCAGAATTCTTCCTCCTGCGGCAAGTATTGCAAGGCAAATCCCATCCGCGCCTCTTTATGCTCAATCGTCAATGCAGGTTTTATAGCTGGACGGCGAGAAAAATACCCTGCCTCGTGAAGTCTGTTGTTCACTGTATTTGCGCTACAACGAAGGTTCAGGTGTCTGTAAATATGCGTCGCTGGAACAAGCGGATGCTCTCTGGCATGATTAACAATCGCAGCATCTTCCTCTTGAGATGTTGAACGCGGAGGACGACCTCGGCAAAGTAGCGATTGAGTTTTCTGCTTCATACCGATGAATCCACCGTTCCACAGTGCTTCGATGAACGTCTAGTCGTCTTGATATTTCTCTTATTGGCACACCATATTCATGCAATGTCACCATTGCTCCCCGCATTGCCTGGGTCGTCTCGTGGTGCACAGACGGCCTTTCCATCTTTGTGTAAAATGGCTTATGTGAAGCGTGCTGGGACGATAAAGGAAATGAGGATACCATGCACCCCTTCTGAAATTGATTTCGGTTGTGAAGGGTACCAACCCTTCGAATGGTAATAATAATCAGCCAATTTCCTATTTTGTTGAACATATGCATAGAAAATTCGTCTTAAAAGCCAAGGATCCAAAGATTGTCAGCAATAGTTTATATCCCAACTGAATATAGTCAGCCATCAACAGTATAATCATATTTTATTTCCATAACTACTCATGACTACTCTGTCATAGTAAATAACCTTATTATGACTTAGGTAGTAGTGGTAATTCTGAGTGGCGGCCTCTAGCCACATACGTTAAACCTATCAGTGCGTCTAAGACCAGGCTCTTCTGTTTCTGTCAATTCATTGTTAGTTTAAGGTATTTTGCTCTTTGTCTTTCTAGGTCTAGGGCATTAAAATAAATATTTGAGTTTGTGTTTAGCATTTCCTCCTCCCTTCGTAGTTCCCCACCCAACCTCGTTTCCTTCGACATAGCAACGCTTACCTCCATCCTCATTCCACTTCCTTCATTAAACCTATTATCGCTTTTACTGTCCCTTCCTTCCATTCTTCAATGCCAGCGTTCTTAAACCTAGCACATAAATTATATAATATGGAATCTAACACCTTAGATCGCTACGCATTCATGTTACTTGAAGACGCCTGTGTCTTAGGGGAATCTAAGTGTTGAGAGTGGGCTTAGGGGTAGTCCATAGATTATTACAGATGACCTTGAACGCTCCAACTATTTAAAACTGATTATTTATTACGCACATCATATGGCATAATACACACATGAATTTAAGTATCTCTTACACTATAGGAATGGAATTGAATCCTACCAGAGTTAAAAAGTCGCAAAATATGATGGATTTGGAGAGAGAGAGAGAGAGAGAGAGAGCTTTTAAATGGTTTGTGGGTAAGGGCTTCACGTATGTTATTTTAGTCCAGGGTAGTTTATGTGGAGGTGTTAACGTAACTTGCACTTGGAACTGTTAATTGTAAGACAGCTACCATAGCTGGGACTGACACACATTATCCCCTGCATACTCTATATATATCTATATACACTATGTCTCTATATATAAAGAGATAGAGTGATCAACGCAATGATAATGTGGACGTCATTGATGGGGTTAGAGCAATTATGTGCACCAATCCGAACACACCTCCGCTGCCATAAGGACCGCCCATTTTATACCTAACAGACTAGCTTGGGACGAGACAGAGGCGCGAGATTCTTGTAAGCACTGTACATATTAAATTTATTGAAATTTTGGTATTCCCACCAATCTTTCACTGTTAGGTGGGGCAATGTACTATCCGAGTGTTTTGGCTCCTCTTGCGGGGTGAGACAAGGCTCCTTGCTCTCCCCTATGCTGTTTAATGTGTATATTGACGGATTAATTGCTTCACTTAATGAGGCAACAGTAGGATGTTGTATAGATAACACAAGGATAAATAACTTAGTTTATGCCGATGATATGGTGTTAATAAGTCCCTCTGTTAAAGGTCTGGATCGGCTACTAAATGTCTGCGAAGTGTATTCGCAGAAACATGATATTCTTTTTAATGTTACAAAAACTAAGGTTATGCAATTTCATCCTAAAAGCTGTAATCAGCCAGCTGATATAAGGTTTAAAATGAATGGTGAAGTAATTGAGGAAGTACAAGAGTTTAAGTATTTGGGTCAAACTATTACTAGCTCCTTGAGTGATGACTCGGATATAAGAAAACAATCTCGAAGCCTGTGTGCTAAAGCGAATATGACCATAAGGAACTTTCGTTTCTATACAAGTGAAGCTAAAGACACACTTTCGTATTTTCTGCAGTAATATATACGGTCAGCAACTCTGGGTGAATTATAAAAAGGTTCTGGCCGAACCCTAAATTTGCTGTACAACAGGTCTTTTAGACTCTTACATAAATTACCCCCGAGATGCTCAGCTTCGCAAATGTTTGCTACCCGCAATGTTCCGAGCTTCCCGGAGGTAACAAGACGTGCTCAACACAGTCTAATGCAAAGAATTAAAAAATCAACCAACCCGATCATCCAAGCTATCCATGAGTACTGCCATTTATCCTCTAAGCTATGGACTTCTTGGTACGAAAACGTCTGTCTATAGCTCCACTTAACTTCGACAGTGCAGTATTATTTCTAATCAATTGTATATATTTCTATCCTTAGTGTATGAACTGTCATTGTATTAATAATATTTGTCATATGGACTATAGTCTGCCAATAAACCTTTTCATTTTCATTTCATTTTCATTTCATTTTCTATCTATCTATCTATCTATCTATCGCAGACTTTTGTAAATTTAGAAATGAATTGTCACACGTCAATTGGGAAAACGTAATAGGGATCTACAACTCAAAAATAATGGAATCGTTTGAAACAGTATTTAGGACTATAAATAAGGAATGTGTACCGTACAAGATTAACCGTGCGAAAGTAAATAACAAGCCCTTGTGGTTTACTTCAAGAGTAGGGGATATTATTATGAGTAGGGATAGGGCTTATAGGCTACATAAGTGCGATAAAGACAATTTGTGGTTATGAAACAACATATCTCTAAGGCGTGAAGCGAAAAGCGTAATAAAAAAGTCCAAGCGTGATTTTGAAATCTCCATAGCTCGTGACGGCAAAGAGAAAACCAAGCGATTCTTTCAATACGTCAATAATTAATAGGAATCCAGTAAAGAGTGTCTTGGGGCCGTTGAAAAATCTGACGGAGAGCTAGTTCCTGAAAACGAGCAAATGGCTACCCTGGTAACGAATATCCCTGCGGTTATAGACATAATACCTTTTGACAATGGTAATACTTTAGATAATACTGTGGTGAGTGAAAGGGAGGTAATGCGCTATATTGATAAAATGAAAATGAGTAAATCACCGGGGCCGGATTTCATATATCCCATACAACTAAAAGAATTAAAAGAAAACATTGTTGTGCCGCTAACAAAGATTTTTAATGAGTCTATTTCTGAGGGGTGCGTACCAGATAATTTTAAGTTAGCAAATGTAACACCTATTTTTAAGAAAGACGATAAAGGTGCGGTGGGAAATTATAGCCCAATCAGTTTAACGTCTGTTGTACGTAAGCCTGGAATCAATAATTAGGGATCGTATAGTCGAACACTTGGAATTACATAACTTGATTAGAAATACGCAGCACGGGTTTAGGCGAAACAAATCTTGCTTAACTAATCTTTTAGAATTTTTTCAAAGCGTGGATGAAGTTTACGATAGTCATCGGGCGGTAGATGTAGTGTATTTAGATTTTCAAAAAGCGTTTGACACTGTACCGCACAAAAAACTCGTTGAAAAAACTAAGGCTCATGGAATCAGGGGTGTAGTAATAAATTGGATAGAAGAGTGGTTGTGAGGGAGGAAACAGAGGGTGGTCGTTGATGGAGCGGATCGTCTTGGGTCTTGGGCTAATGTAGCAAGCGACGTTCCTCAGGTTTCTGTATTGGGTCCCTTGCTTTTTCTAATATATATTAACGATTTAGATGTCGGCCTAATAAGTACATTTTCAAAGTTTGCGGATGACACGAAGTTGGGTGGTAGGGCAATTATAATTATTAATGACGAAGATAGGGGTAAAATCCAGGAAGATCCGGACAAAATCGTTGATTGGTCAGTCACATGGCAAATGAGATTTAACGTCAATAAGTGCAAAATTTTACATATAAGTTCGCGTAACAGTAATTCTGCGTATAGTATGTCAGGGAAGGAGTTGGCAAGCATAAAACAGGAAAGAGATTTAGGAGTTATCGTCACTGGTGATTTAAAAGTGTCGAAACAAAGTACAGCAGCGGCCAATAAGGCGAACAAGGTGCTAGATTTTATAGCTAAGAATTTTGAGTACAAATTGCTCGATATTATTGTTCCTCTTTATAAATCATTAGTTAAACCCCATTTGGAGTACGCGATCCAATTTTGGAATCCGCATATGCGCAAAGATATAGATAAAATTGAAAGAGTTCAAAGACGAGCAACTAAGATGATTCCATCGTGTAGGTCGAAGTCGTACGAGGATAGGCTTAAGGAGTTAAAATTGACTACACTCGAGACTAGGAGGATAAGGGGTGATCTAATCCAGGTTTTTAAAATTATGAATGGGTTCGATAACGTAAATAGAGATAGCTTTTTCGAAATATGACAATGTAGTAGAACTAGAAATAACGGGTGTAAATTGACAAGTAGAAGGTTTGAGACAGCATTTGCCAAAAACTTTTTTACGCATAGAAAGTAGATAGCTGAAATAGTTTGCCGGTAGAAGTAATTAGTAGCACGTTTATAAACATGTTTAAAAATCGATTAGACGCATATGTTGATAGATGGGTATAGTTTAAGGTAGTAAATTAAGGTTTTTGTGGTTCGGAACCCACGTAAAATTGTAGGTCCCCTCCGCCACCACGGAGGACATGCGCAATACACAACTGCAACCACAGTTAGGTAGAGCAGTCATGACTGGATCCTAGGATCTTTGCTGGTCTGAAACATTATAACATTATGACATAACAAATATTTAGGGTGACCAGACGTCCTACATTTTGCAAGACTGTCCCGCAAATAACATTGACCAATGCGGAACAATGCAATGTCCCGCATTCTTGTATTTATGCATTTTTACAAATGAAATGCAATTTGTATTCATTATCGTAGATCTGGCATCCGCGCATCCCCTCATAAACGTTTTAAGACGTTTTTGAAACCTCCAGTACGACAGATCTCGACGGCCGACGCTCGTCAGTTAAAATTTTAAATTATAATGGTGTTGACGTGTTATTTAATCGTCAGAGTACCCATACAGAAAATTCCCTTTGAAAACATTTCCAAGGTAATAGAATTCTGTTTGAGTTTACCTGGATCAAATGCTCCAACAGAGAGGGTATTTTCCATAATGAATAACTTTTGGACAGAAGAAAAAAGTCGGTTAAATATAAATACTCTAAAAGCAGCGTTATTAACGATATGTAATTACGAGATGAGTTGCCTTGAATTTTGTGAATATCTGAACAAAGAAATACCTCTTCTTAAGAAAATACATTCCAGTGCCAAGTACAATTAAATAAAATGTTTTTCAATAAATTAGGTAAGTAAACTATATAAAATTACTTTTTGGTAGTACAATTATTTGTCCGTTATATATCTTTGAAAGATAAAGTAAAATGCCTATATAGAGTGCTGCAAAATGCTTTTAAAAGGTATTGGTTGACCTGTGGAGTGTTATCGAGATATCATACGAGTATATTAGTGTACCAATGGATCCGTCCCGCATTGGGATCGCAAAAATCTGGTCACCCTACATATATTGCCTTTATATATATATATATTTTTTTTTTTTTGTTTCAAAGTATGACCGCTCATGGCCACCAAAAGAAAGGTGGATAGCAGAGCGAACACAGGACGAAGACTATGAAACAGCGAACGGAATTGAACAATAAACGGGGAGGAGGAGGAGGGAAAAAAAAAAAAAAAAAAAAATTATGTCACAACCGGTAAAGAAGACGGGAGCGAAGGAGGAAGGAGAACAACCCGGTTACCGAAAAGTAGGGACCTTCCGATAGAATAGCGCCAAGCCTATCACAAGGCCCGACGCTCTCCAAAAAGGGAAAATACTCTGCGCGCAGCGCAGAGTAAAGCGGACACTCCACCAGCAGGTGGGCAATTGTGAGTACGATGTTACAATCGGGACATCGGGGCACCCGATCCCCGGCCATCAAATAGCCATGGGTCAGGTGGGTGTGGCTAATACGGAGGCGGGCCAAAGCCACCTCCTTATGGCGCGACCGATGGAAGGAAGAGGCCCAACATCCCAATTTGGGTTTAATCTTGCAGAGTTTGTTATTTGCAGCGCCATCCCAGCGACTCTGCCACCGGGAGCGCAAAAACCTACGGAAGCCAGGGATATAATCGGAAAAGGGGAGGGACACGGGTGAAACCTGTAGTCGGCACGCGGAACGGGCAGCTCGATCGGCAGCCTCATTTCCAGCCACGTTAACATGTGCAGGAACCCAGCAAAATACCACCTCCTTGCCACCAGAAGTGACAAGGATATGGCACAGTAGCTGGATTCGTCGGACCAGTGGGTGGACAGGGTCAAAACACTCAGGCCATCCAGGGCACTGCGGGAATCCGAATAGATGACAAACGACCCATCCGGACGCTCCCGCACCACCTCCAGAGCGCTCAGAATGGCATAGAGCTCCGCCGTGAAAACGGAAACCTCATCAGGGAGACGGGTACATCGGGGAGCAAGGGCAAACGACTGGGGAACAGCCGCGGCCCCAACGCCCCCCGACGACCTCGAGCCATCTGTGAAGACCGCAACACATGCAGAGTGACACGCTGCATGCTGAAGGAACAGAGACCGAAGTAAGGCAGAGTCAGAATCGGCCCTGCGAACGGGGCGCAACGCCCTACAGCACGCAACAGGGGTGCTCTCCCAAGGTGCACACCCCTGAAAGAGACCGGTATAACGGATGGAGGAGGAGTGCCCATACCATCGAGGAGGGAGGTCACCGTGTCGGTGAAATACCAACCCCCATCCCGGCAGAACGCCCTCTCAACCACCTGGAACAGAGGAGAGGTGGGAAGACGGAGGATCCGGAGATAGTGCTTAGCAATGAGGAACGACCTCCGATCCTCCAAGGGAGGGATGTCGCACTCAACCTGCAGACTATCAACCGGAGAGGAGCGGAAGGCGCCAGATGACATGCGCAGTCCTCTAGAGAGGACCGGATCCAGTATCCGAAGGGCCGTGCGGGAGGCGGAGCCATACACCACACTCCCATAGTCTAATTTGGACTGTACCAGGGACACGTACAAACGGAGGAGCGTCCGCCTATCCGCGCCCCATGTAGTATGCGACAGATGTCCCAGCAAATCCAGGGTACGCCTCGCGGACTCGCGCAGCCGGCGAAGGTGGGGAACCCAGCTCAAACGGCTGTCGAAAACCATACCCAAGAAGAGTACTGATGGAACGAGGCCAGAGGCTGACCCGAGTGTAAGGTGAAAGGCTGGGATGGCGCCGGATCCCCGTCTCCTCGACGGAAGGAAGGCCACACACGAAGTCTTCGGGGAAGACAGCGTAAGGCCCACCGACGACGCCCAGCGTTCAACTCGATTGACCGCGAGTTGGACTTGCCTCTCCACGAGGGGGGGATTCGTCCCCGCGGCATAGACAGCCAGACCATCTGCGTAGATGGAACAGCGCACCGAGGGCGGAAGAGCTCCCGGTAGCGCAGACATAACCAGATTGAAGCAGGAGACGCTTAAAACACACCCCTGGGGCACCCCCTCCTCCTGAACATACAGGTCAGATAGGGCCGCCCCATTACGGACGCGGAAAGTGCGACGGCAGAGGAAGCTGCGAAGAAACGTTGGCAAAAAGCCCACAAAACCAAGTGACTTCAAACGGTCCATGACAACTCCCCGACGGGTCGTGTCATAGGCCTTTTGGACGTCGAAAAAGACGGCCAGAACAAGATTCCGGCGGGAAAATGCCTCCCGTACATCATGGCCAAGGAGGAGAAGGGGGTCCAGAGTACCCCGAAATCGACGAAAGCCATACTGGGTCGGGGGGTATAACCCAAGCGACTCCAGTGTAAAGGAAAGTCGGACGGCCACCATCGTTTCAAGGAGCTTGCATAAGCAGCTCGTCAAAGCAATAGGCCGATAGCTCGCCACCTCCGCCAGATCCTTCCCCGGCTTAGGTATCGGGACCACAATCGCCTCCCTCCAACGGGAAGGGAACGACCCCTCAACCCACACCCGGTTGAAAAGATCCAGCAAGAAGTGCAGGGCCATCGGGTGCAGATTCCAAAGAAAGTCATACGGAATGTCATCAGGGCCAGGGGCGGAAGAACGACGGGTTGCCAAGGCAGCCCGAAGTTCCCGCATCGTAAAGAGATGGTTATAGGGCTCGTTCCCAGGGGGCGGGAACGTGACCTCCGATAAAGGGCGATCCGCAGCTGAAGGCGAACGGGAAACCGCAGCAAAAGCACCGGCCAGCCGAACAGCCACAGCAGCAGGATCCGAAAGGAAGCCGTCCCCGTCCCGAAGGACAGGGCGACTAGCAGGGACTGGCTTCCCCTCGATACTACGTACCTTCCGCCACACAGCAGCAGAAGGGATAGATGAGGAGATGCCGGACACAAAAGCACGCCAAGAGGCCCGACGGGCCAACTTGAGAGTCCGGCGGGCGAAAGCCTTCGCCCGCCGCATCTCAATCAAGTGGTCCGCGCGCCGGGTGCGGTGGAAGCGGCGCGTTGCCCTCTTCCCCTCGCACACCGCCTGGTGACATGCCGGAGTCCACCACGGGACGCTACGAGTCCGCGGGTTACCGGAAGATCGAGGAATACAGTCCTCCGCGACGCCCATCACCACCCGCTCGAAGAACTCCAAACTCTCATCCACAGAGCCAAAGCTCAATACCGAACGGACAATGACGGAACGAGCTCTGAAAGATGGCCAGTCAGCCCGCGCAAGGCACCACTTCGGTCGAGACGAGACGCCCGGCTGCGGTCCGACCGGCTCAAGACAGACTGGGTAATGATCACTGCCATAAGAGTCCCCCAACAGTGGCCAACACCTTCCATCGAGTAAGGCATCGAGGGACACCAAGGAGAGATCAATACAGGTAAATGAACCCGTGGGTTCGTGGAAGTAAGTAGGTTCACCGGAATTGAGGCACGCAAAGGAAAGTTCCTCCATTAAGGAGAGTAACATACCAGCAACATTAGTCGACCGAACATCTCCCCAAGCCGGGTCGCGACTGTTAAAGTCCCCGAGGAGGAGAAACGGTCGAGGCAGTTGCAGCACCAACTCGCGAACCGCGTCGCGAGAAGGAGGGTCATGAGGAGGAATATAAATCGAGCAGGCAGTGTACTGGCGATCTAAAAAGAGCCGCACAGCCACAGCCTGCAAGGAAGTGCGAAGATTGCCTTTATATATATATATATATATATATATATATATATATATATATATATATATATATATATATATATAAAACTTGTTAAGAACTGCATTTTCGGAATCTCTGGAAAATTTTACATGGCGGAAGTGGGGAACGTTTATCTATTATGAGCAAGATGAAACAAGAACTATGTCGAAATGACATCAATATCCTCGCCTATATTTGTGACCTTGACCTTTGATACAAGAACCTGATTCTTGCTCGCGACACATCTTGTGACGATACATACAGTATGTATATAAAGTTTCATCAAATTGCGATGAATGATTCAAAAGTTATGGCATGCACAAGAAAATGTGACAAAGGGACAGACGGAGAAACTTAATTCAGTACGACCTCCAAATTTATTTGGTGGGGGCATATTAATCGTATTTAGAGGGGTACGAGATCAACTTATTTTAGGTGTGCTACGTTATTGTGACTTGAGGATCCCTTCTTTAATTCAGTGTTTCGCATGTCTTTCGATGTCTTGTGAGAAAGACTTTTTTTTCCTTCAAAGACCATATTTGATAACGATGGTTCTTTCGTATACTTTTACCTCAATCAGTTTCGCATCTTCAAAGTTCAAAGGTGAAAAGGTCTGAATAATATTTGCCCACAAAAACATTTTATTTATAAAACTTGAGCACTTCTTTGAAATCACACATTCTTATATAAATAAATAAATAAAACTTCAATCAGTTATACTCAGAATTCCTTTTTGAATTTTGTATATATATATATATATATATAGTTAAAAAGATAATACTGTTGACACGTGATTATAGCATAGTTAAACCTCAAGATTAAATTTGGTAAATATAAATGTCGTGCCATTTGTAATCTTTGGATGAAATATATGGGAAATGATTTGTTTATTTAATTTAATGATGATTTATCCTCGTCGTCATCGTCGTCCATGAAATCGTTGAGCATCGTCGACCCTCCATGTTGAGTAAACGTTGACGCATTGTCAATGTCGTCTTCGTCGTTTTCATGATCCTGTTGCATTTGAGCCGCTAATAAATCGTTCATAACATTGTCGCTTTCATCGAGGGAACTTACGTTTTTTGCCCTTAAATCCATTGGAATTTGAGGTGTATGGGTTTTGTCTTTCACTTTGAACAGTTTTTCCAAATGATCCTTCCTCCGATCCGGCGATGATCAAACTATGCAACGAACAGAAATGATCATGTCCTGAAAACGTTTAGAACTTGAAAATACGAATATTAAAGAAAACTAAACCTGTTCTACTCAGTTCAACGGAGGTTTATTAACACTTAATGCGTAAATCGGCGGATAAGTGACACGTTTTATTCTAAATTTTGGTGTAAAAAATAATAAGGGTACGACTTATACGAATTTCGAGAAGATTTAACAGCTGTTCGATTTGTAAAAAAAAAAAAAAAAAAATTTGAAAATGGAGGATTGGAGAGAAAAACTGGAAATCAACGAAAAGAATGTGTACACATGGAAAAAAAACAAGAACCTCTTCAACCTTTGCTGCAAACAAAGCCAAATAAAAGATCTATTCGCTTTGGAAAGCTCCAATTTCCTATGACTAAAGCGAAACTTCGCGTCAAAAATAGAAGTAGTGAGAATGAATCGGCTTGTTTACCCACTATAAATCAGGGTACGACTTATACGAATTTTAAACAAATTGGGCCTACCCAGGTCAAAAAATTACCTGCGACTTATCCGCCGATTTATACGACATTAAACGAATTTAAGATTTGAATTCGAAAGTCTTACCCTCTAAAATAGTTAATCGGAGGTAAGCAGCTGAAATATGTTCTTGGGTAAATAAAATATTTTGTAATTTCCCTTGCGTCTGATCGGCTTCTGTAATAATTAAAACATTATTCTCATTCGTGGAAAGAAATTCATGAGCATCATAAAAGAACAATGTACAACATATCAGTAAGTTAACATAAGTAAGTAAGTTCACAGCCAAGTTTATGTCAAGATTAAACCCCTTAATCCCCTTGACTAATCCAAATGACAACCTCCGTAATCTGACTTACTAGACCCTACAATCCAGCAATATATATACTGGTTGAACCTGGTTTGAAATTGGTTTTCGCTTCCGCCTGAATTGTTCAATCTGACGAAGATTCAAGTTTGTTATCCTACCTGAAACAATTTAACGTGGATTCCGAACCACAACCCGCTAAGGGGGTCTGAAATCAGTTCTAGCGGGGACCCGATCTCGCGACTTTCCATTACACACACACACACACACACATATATATATATATATATATATATATATATATATATATATATATATATATATATATATTAGTGATGTAGGTCACATCCGCATCCGCGGAACATCCGCACATTTTCTCGCATCCGCATCTGCATCCGCACTTTGGACTGCGGATGTCGTGCGGATGTGGACCGTTGAGATAAAACGTCATTAATAAGCGGAAATTATCAAATTCTACTATAATAATAGAACTAGTTCATTGTGCGCAAAAGTGATGCAAGCGACAAGACGAGAGGCTGTTCTTGTATGAAGTTACTCTCTTGCAACCTACTTAGATCCACGTTACAAAGCTAAGTTATTTTCACCTAGTACATTAGAACGAGTTAAATCACTTGGCAAAGCAGTTGAAGAGCTTCAATCTCTTGAATCTGTCGCTTCGCCACCCACCAAAAGAATAAAAGTTTCAGTGACAGAACCAACACCTTCAACAAGCAAATCTATCACAGAATCTCTCTCTCAGTTTCTTGAGTCAAGCAGCGATGACGAGACCTACGCGATGTCAAAAGATGTAGTAAAAATGATCGAGAGCTATCACCAAGAAAAACGAAAACCGCCTGGCTGCATGTGACAATCCTATTAGTTGGTGGAAAAATGCGCAGAATATCTATCCATACTTGAGTAAACTTGCAAGGAAACATTTAGCACGTCCTCCAACAAGCGTACCAAGCGAGAGATTATTTAGCAGTGAGTGCTGGATTAATATATGATGAAAAGAGAAACAGACTGGCAGCAGAAAAAGGCAGAAAATTAATGTTCCTTAAGCATAACCTTCCTATAATTAAGTTTGAATATTAAACGATGAACATCTTAGTTTACTTTATTTTAATTACTCATTTATAATATGCCTAATAAAACTTTAAACTTAATATAAATAGTTATCAAGCTAATTAAAGATCCTTTCTATAAGGATGGAGGTTGGGGAAAGAGGTCGGGTAACACAATTATGGTTTCTAATTGTGGCTGAAACTCAACAAAATATAACGAATTTATTTGCAGACGAATTCACTAATTGATTTCATATAGTTAGATGCTTGCTATTATTTTATATGTTCAGGGAAAAGTACAGCAATTATTGTACAATTAATCAATTATACTACATTATAGCTACAGCTCTCTCTTATAATAATTTATTATATACGTTAAACACAACAAATCTGGAATATATCCTAAAAAATAACGAAAATGTAGACATCCGCATCCGCATCCGCGGATGTTGAAATCAAACATCCTCATCCGCATCCGCGGATGTGAAAAAAATGACATCCGCTACATCACTAAATATATATATATATATATATATATATATATATATATTAATATATACCCCTTATGATATCTTATAATGGTTTTGAACGACTGTTCAGGATCGACCTGTGGTCGACCCCTCTGCAGCATCCCACTCATTTGAGGGATTAATGGAGGAAGGAATAGATTTCCGCTCTCCTTCTGTCCTCGCAGCTATCAAGTTGGTTCTTGAATTTATTCAGGTTAGTGTGCTGGGGATTCCTCAGCCCTTGGGATAGTACATTGAAGAGTTTTGGTCCTCGTATTCTCAAGGTATTTTCCAGCCTTGTTTTCATGGCCCCCTTCCCACCGTAGCTGGGACTGCAGATTTGCCTCTTTTCTCATTCTACTGTGTTTCTATTTCATTTCTAAGGTTAGGGTCACAACCCTCGAGTATTTTCCATATGTATACTATTGTGTACCGCTCGCATTTTCTTTCCAAAGAGTAGAGTTTTAGGGACTGTAGTCGAGACCATTAGCCTTCACCCTTCGTTTCCTCTATCTTAGACATAAAAGTCCTTTGTATGGTTTTTATGTTTTCTGTATGGGCTTGTCAGTACTGAGCAATACTCATTACTGGTAGGACTAAATTCTTTCACAATTTTTAGCATAATGTTTGCTTTTTCTACTGTGGAAGTTCCTCCAGATAATTCCTATTACTTTTCTAGCTGTTGTAATTTTAATATTATAGTGCTCTCTGAATTCTACATCCGACGACATTATTACGCCAAGATCCCTAATTTGTGGGTTTGATGTTATCTGTTTGGCTTTCAGAGTTTTGATCCTTTATTCTGTAGCACCTTGTTGTTACCATATCTTAGAAATTGGAGTTTTTCTTCGTTGAACTTCATATTGTTGTCTCCGCCCACTTGAATAATGTTTTAATGTCATCTTCGTTTGATGCTTCCTTGCATAGCTTTGCGTCATTTGCGAAACATGATACAATACTGTCATTTAATATCTGCATAAATATTATAAACAGCAAGGGAGCTAATACTGGACCTTGCGGGCAG
>JAJOZX010018012.1:5000-45443 GCA_023014485.1 Bathynomus jamesi
TGTTGTTCGTTTCTATTTATTATACTTATTTATTTTTACTTTTAAAATTTTTAGCACTGATGATGGTAATTGAGTTTTTCTGAAACGTCTGTTAATAAACATGTACCATCTCTTCGTCCTCCTATTCCTCGCTATATATATAATATATATATATAATATATATATACAGGGTGGGCCGTAAGTTTCCATACATAGGAAAATTTAAACGTTTGTTTTTATGTTTCAGATACCCTAAGAACATGCGTTTGTAAGATCTTGTTTACTGATGAAGCAAATTTTTACGTCAATGGAGAGGTTAATCGGCAAAACATACGTTATTGGAGTAATGCTAACCCTAACTGGCTGAGTCCGACGAAGATGCAAGGTGCCGGTAAAGTGATGGTGTGGGCCGGGATATGGGGTGACAGAATTATTGGACCAATTTTTGTCAGTGGAAATCTTAATGCCGAAAGGTATCTTAACATGTTGCAAGAAGAGATTTTCCCATCCCTGCTAAACGAGGAAGGTAATTCCCAGTTTACTTCCAGCAAGATGGAGCTCCACCTCATTATGGTCTTCACGTGCGTCGGTATTTGGATCAGCAGCAGTTTCCGGATGCTTGGATTGGTCGGCGTGGTCCTGTGGAGTGGCCTCCCAGATCCCCAGATCTCACCCCCCTTGATTTCTATCTTTGGGGGCACTTGAAGGCCATGGTGTATCAGGAAAGATACGAGACAATAATCATCTAAAGGAACGTATCACCAACGCCATTACAAGCATAACGTCAACTGTGCTAATGCGTGTTCATCAACAGTGGGGAACACGTATTGAAATGTGTTTTCAAAACAATGGCAACCATGTAGAGCATATTATATAAATAAAAATGGTTGTCCATAAAAAAATGTTTATTTTTCCTATGTATGGAAACTTACGGCCCACCCTGTATATATATATACTATATATATATATATATATACACACACACACTATATATATATATATATACACACACTATCTATATATATACTGGTCAAAAAAAGAAACGCAATTAGCTTGCATATGGTGTAAAATTTAAGTTGTTAGTGGTATTATCACAGTTTCAAGATTATGGTTAAATGTTTGTTCAAATCTTTTAAAGCCACTTAGTGCATGTTTTTAAACCTGACTAATCCCGGCTAAGACGCCATTTTGTTACAAACAATAAACAGATTAAATTGAATGTATTCTTTATGAAGGCATGCATTTTTTCTTTGACTTCACAGAATACACACTGCCCGTTGAGAAAACCAACTTTTTCCCGCGATTGAGGCATGCCACGACTCTCAGAGGTCAACAGAGGTCGTGCCTTGGGCATGTTGGATGCAGGCATGTCTGCTGTCCAAGTTGCACAACGAATGCATGTGCGTCCCAGCACAATCTCTAGGCTTGTTAGACGGTACAATGCCACAGGAAGTGTTCAGGACCTGCCAACGCCAGGATCGCCACATTGTACTGCAGCACCTGCGTCATCGGCAGCGGAATGCTCGTCAGACAGCCAGAGAGACACCTGGTATCCACAACAACAGAATTAGTGACCAGACCGTCAGAAACCGACTCCGTAATGCAGGACTCCGATCCCGCAGGCCTTACAGAGGTCCTTTTCTCACTGATGCAAGAAGGCAACGACGCTTGCAATGGGCCTATCAGCACCGTGACTGGACACAAAGAATGTGAACCAAGTCCTCTTTTCTGACGAGTCTCGCTTCAGACTGTCCAATTCTGATTCTTCACCCACATGTTCTTCCATTCATGAGGCAACATCCAGAATGGTGCTCCTGCAACAGGACAATGCCAGACCTCATGCAGCCAGGATAGTGCAGGCGTACATGCAGGGACAACAGGTGCAGACCTTACCATGGCCAGCCTTCAGCCCAGACATGTCACCGATAGAGCACGCATGGGATGAACTTGAACGGCGAGTTCGCAGACGTCAGCATCAGTCGCAGAACATCAGCGAACTGACCAATGCAATTATTGAAGAGTGGAGGGCCATCCCTGTTGCTTTCCTGCAGAGACTGTTGAGGTCGATGAGGGCCAGACTCCAAGCCTGCATTGTGGCCATACGCGTTATTGACTGTTTGTTATGTTAAAGAATCATTTACTATATACTGAGTCCTCATGTTTATTAATAAATCTCAAAAATTGCGTTTCTTTTTTGACCAGTATATATACTATATATATATAATATATATATACACACACACTATATATATATATATACACACACACTATTATATATATATACACACACACACAATATATATATATACACACACACACACACATGTATATATATATATATATATGCGCACACACACACACACACACATATATATATATATTACATATATATACATATATATATATGATGAATAAAACCACGAAGGAAAGGAAACACAAAATGGTGCTCAAGACGAAAGCGCTTGAGCACCATTTTGTGTTTCCTTTCCTTCGTGGTTTTATTCATCATAAATATTTTTCACGTGTTACCTTCGTGAAATAATTTTCATATATATACATATACATATATATATATACATATATATATATATACACACACACACACACACGCACACACATATATACAGGGTGTCGCGAGAATTATCTCTACAAGTTTTGGCTGTTATTAAAAGTCAACTATGAAGTGTAGAAATTCCAGTGTTGTCCCATTTTACAGAGAACCTCTAAGTTTTTTAGAAATTCCAGTGTATCCGAAAATTATCTGTACAATTTCATCTTTTAATAAAATTCTTGATAACACACGTAAAATTCTTAAACAAGATTATTTAGAATCTGTATTTTTAAAAGTTTCTTTTATTAAAGTAACGTTGTTACAAACATCCGATATGTGCACCATCAGTGATTCGCAAAACATCCAATCGATAATCCAAATGTTGCCATGTACGCTGCAGCATATCCACATCAATTCGCTCAATAGCAGCTGTGATTCTTGCTTTTAAATCATCAATGTCTGTCACCCGCGTACAAAAAAGAAAAACTTGTCAAAACTTGTTATCAGAAAAAACTTAATGAGTTTCTCTGTAAAATGGGACAACACTGGAATTTCTACACTTCATGGTTGACTTTTAATAACAGCCAAAAATTGTACCGATAATTCCCGGACACCCGGTATATATATATACACACACACATATATACAGGGCGTCCCAAAAAAATGTACACACACTTTAAATAATTATAAAGGCAGTGTTTATTAAAATACATTTCATTTTCAAAATGTAATAGAATCTACATACATTATTTAATTGTTTTGTCAATGCCTGTTTTCAAACTGACGTCCGTTCTGGTCCAGGCACTGCTGATAACGCGAAGCAATGGAATCGCAAACATCACGAAACATTTCGTTTGGTATTTGTGTGCATTCTCGTTCAATGGCTGCTCTCAATTCAGCGACTGTTGCAGGTTTTATAGCGTAGACTTTGTCTTTTAAGTATCCCCATAAAAAAAAGTCTAGTGGTGTGAGGTCTGGTGAACGCGGAGGGTATTCTACGAAACCCCTTCGTCCAATCCACATCCACATCGTGCCAAGTACCACTCGCAATACTCCACTCTTCGGTCCGGATCATCTTCATTAACCGCATGGACTAATCTTGGAATGTAACTTTTCCATTGACAGCGCTTCAAAATGCGTTGGACAGACGATTCTGAAATTCCTACCTCACGACTCGCTTGCCGCACAGATTTTCTTGGACTTTGGTGATACGTTTCCAGTACTCTTTCTTGCTTTGTGGGGCTTGTCGATGTCCGTGGTCTTCCGGAACGCTTCTTGTGGACATTCTGAACAGTTCCATCGGCTTCAAACTTATCTCTAATTCGAGTGATGGTAAGTCGCGTTGGTGGATCTGTTTGAAACTCCCTCCTAAACTGTCTTTGCACTTCAACTGCGTTTTCACACTTCCAGTAGCATTTTAGAATGAATTTCCTTTGTTCAAAGCTTAGTCTGACTGCCATTATTAATTCTAATGGGTTTAACTTGGAAAGAAAGAAACATCAATTGAGCTATCAGCTGTTAAAGTGTGTATACATTTTTTTGGGACGCCCTGTATATATATATATATATTGTCGTGGCCGATGTCGTAACACCGCTTCCCAGAGATCAGCGAAGTTAAGCGACATTGGGTCTGGGTAGTAGTTGGATGGGAGACCGTCCTCCGCGCCCAGATTATGTAGCGACCCATGGTTCGGATTCCACGTAAAGCTGTAGGTCCCCTCCGTCATATGACCTTAGGTGTTGCGAAGGAAGTTAAACAACCCCAATTAAAAAAAAAAATATATATATATATATATATATATACACACATATATATATATACACACACACACACAGGGTGTCCCATAAATCCGGTCTCAAGAAAATTTATTTTAAATTAAACTTACAAAAGTAATCCATTAAAACTAAAACAACTGTTCAAATTGATGTCTTGTTTTGCGATCTTTTTTTTGTTGCAGGGAGAAT
This sequence comes from Bathynomus jamesi, assembly GCA_023014485.1. Taxonomy (NCBI): domain Eukaryota; kingdom Metazoa; phylum Arthropoda; class Malacostraca; order Isopoda; family Cirolanidae; genus Bathynomus; species Bathynomus jamesi. Next base: position 9,496 of record JAJOZX010018012.1, read on the forward strand.
AAATAGCCCGCAATGGTTGATATGGAAGCAAGTTACACTCATGAGGAAAAGGCGGAGGTCTTTTCTCCAGGTCCCAAAACAAGACATTAATTTGAACATTTGTTTTAGTTCGAATGTATTGCTTTGATAAATTTAATTTAAAATAAATTTTTCTACGAGACCGGACTTATGGAACAGCCTGTATATAAGTAAATGAATAAAGTGTAAAAATGTACATAAATGTGTGTAGAAGTATTCAATTTAGCTTTTGGACGTTCATGTCGCGTAATAAAGTGTGGTAAATTTACTATTGTTAAATACCCATAAATACCAAATGAAGAAAAGGTTCAATGAAGAATTATCACTTCACCGACAAAAACAATTACAGAAACCTACGGAGATTGAGAGCTTTACTTTAATTACCAAATAAAGGCAGTTTCTTTGGAAGTTGGAGAATATTTGCTCGTCGTCGGGTCGGATATAACCGCCCATATAAAGTAAGCGCGTACCCCTTCTGGGTATCCCCTCGACTGTAACGACCAAAACGCTTAAAATTTTACCTTCGAATCTGGCGAACCCGAGATCCTCTCCCCGGAAACTTTTGACGCATTTGACGCCGTAGACGATAACTGGGCGACGCAACACGTGCGCGAGGACGAAGATATGAAGCTGCTCGAGGGCTGCCCCCGGTTGAGATGCCAAGCAAACTAGCTCCGCCCACTCTTCCAAAATCTGGTTCTCGGACACGTAGTAGTTTAAGAGTCGCGCCTGCCACCTTTCGTATTCTTTCCACCGTGGGTAAAACCTATTCGTATAAATACACGTTTGTTTGTTTTAAAGGATGGAAAGGAATGCCCGTATCACAATCTAGAAAGAGCTTACATACAGAAGGTTGACAGAAGCAGACACACCAACAATTTTTAGTTGTCAAGAACAAATGGCAAAGTTAATCAATAGAATGCTAGCAGGTATGTCAAGCTTTACATAATTTAAAGGGGAAAGCAACACGAATCTAAATATATCGAGTCAATAAATATTAATCAAATAAAAAACTGCGGAAATGCCAAAGGTATCTATTTACTTTCGTCAATTGTCTATATAATAACTTAGAGAAGCAGCTTCTCTTTCGAATCATAAAGAATGGGATTGTTCAACCTTCTTCGTAATGACAAAGGTTGCATGACGAAGGGACCCTACAACTTTACGCGAGATCCCAACAACGGGTCACTACATCATCTGAACGTGAAGGACGGTCATCCATCGAACAACAAAACGAACCAAACGACGTTTAACTTTGCTGATCTAACAGAAAGCGGCGTTGCGACATGGCAATGACGTAGTACACACTTCCGGCTAACAAAAGGTTAACCGTATTCAAGTAACAGAGATGAAAGTTGACAATACAATACAATTTTAGGAAAATCTTACACGTGTGCAGATTCAGAGAGACTGTCGGCAAGGGCTCTTCTCAACACACTCTCCCGATCGAAGACTCCCCAAGCAGCCTGCAGCAGTGAATCGAGAAGGCAATCTCCTGAGAAGCAAGTTCATTCGTTAAATTTAACAAGTGAAAGCTTATCTTTTGCTTCATTTGCATTTGTTAAAACCGTTTTCCGATGCTATTTTTGTAGTTACAGCGTCAATCGGGCACAAGTAGTGGATTTAACCCTTTACTGACCAAATATTTTGTAGGGTTAAGTTATGAATGCGTGTATTTGAAAGGTTACAAATTTGTCCTTTTGGGCAGTAAAGGGTTAAGTGAACTTGCCAATGACCCCCACAGTATAGTTTTAAATTTTAATTACAAAGTTAGTTAAATGGAGGCTATCTATGGAGTAATTACATGAAGTATTATTGAAGCATCTTTTTACACGTAACGAACAGCGATCAAGTTTCTCAATAATTTCTTCACTCCCTCTTATTAAATCACGTTTTCACGCATAAGTAAAGCGAAAGTAGTTTAATTTTATACCTCCTCTCTCCAGGACTTCCCATACAGTTGCCTTTTACGACAAATGTAGTAGGAGAAAGTGCGAGGAACCTATCTTTAACCTTGTCTATTGAAGTCGTAAATATAGGCTTTTAACTGTACAACTTTTTGGAAATTTGCTTTAATGAAAAGTTGTCCACAAGAACCGTTTTATCTGAAAAGACTTTTCTTAGGTTATCTTCACAAGTGTTTGAAATGGATTTCACACACCATTACCTACCTGCAGTTCGATTCCAGAGAGCATAGAGCCTCGAACCAAGCCGGTCAGTAATCTCCAAAGACCAATTAATGATAGGAGACACTTCTTCCAACTGTTTCTGGGCATCTCTGTCCAGAAGCTCTTCAAATAGTTGCTCTTGAATGCTACTGGGCAACTCTTCAACATCTGGAATAAGAGAACTAAAAGACTACTGTACCATTCTCTGCTTATTAAAACCTAGTCAATTAAAAAAAATCAAAAGGGAGGGGGGGGGGGGAGATGAATTTTTATTAGAGGTAAATTACACTCTGTCGATTCCTACCAGCTGGTAAAGCAAATGTGGAAATTTCTGTAACAAAATGACAAGAGAGGGGTCCTTTTCTCTGCCTCAATGAGGTACTGATGTGACGACGTATATCTGTGGCAAGGTCAGGCGCCACGTATGCTGGAACTCTCTTGACCCCCGATCCTCCACCATCCATACGAGAAAGGATTGTAGCCAGCAGGTCCTCTCGACCAAACCTAAAAAGGATAAAGTTAGCACAGAATTTCTCTAACAGTTTTTATGTTAGAAAACTATATAAAAATAACTATGTTCATAAAGTAGTGTAAAACTGAATGTGACCTATTGCTTACATAACTTTGGTTTTGCTTCCACTCAACTTGTTCAAAATGATGAAGGTCAAGCTTGTTGCCCTACCTAGACCTAAAGCTTAATGTGGATAAATGGGTACCTTGGATAGCCTAGTGGTTAAGACACTGGGCTGCTGGTGGGGCATGGTTCAGATTCCACGTTAAACTGTAGGTCTAAGGTTACAAGGAAAAGTAGTACCTCAAAAGGCCTTGCAGCCCATACCGAGGAGGTACCAATGGCAACGGGTGCCAGGGAAAATTTTCTACACACTCAAATAGTGTGCAAGATTTGGTCTAACCTTTTCTTGAACTGATCCACAGAGGAACTGTTCACAACTTCTGAAGGTAACCTGTTCCACGTGTCACAGATCTTATAGGTAAAGTAATTCCCACACACACTAGTCCTAAACCGCTTCAAATCCAACTTCCAACCATTGTTGAGAGTTGGGTTATCATTTAAACTAAGCATGCTTCTAAAATCGACATCGTTGAACCCGCGTAAGGACTTGAAAACCTCAATCAGTTGACCGCGCAGCCTCCGAGTTTCCAGCGAAAACAAGTTCAGGGCGCGTAACCGTCGATTGTAGCCCAAATGCCTAACGGAAGGGATTAACTTTATGGCCCTCGCCTGCACTCGCTCCAGCCTCTCAATATCTTTCCTGAAGGTGGGCGACCAAAACTGCACAGCATATTCCAGGTGCGGCCAAACCAGGGAACTGTACAGAGAGAGCACAATCTCCTTGTTCTGAAACTGAAATTGCCTCCTGATATAACCTAACAGCTTCTGGGCTTTCTTTTCAACCTCTACGCACTGTTTGGTAAATTTAAGGTTGCTGCTAATTAGCACACCCAAGTCCTTTTCCAAATCAGTCGCCTGGATATTACTCCCCAACATTGAGTAGTCCGACTTGGGATTGGGCATAGCCAATGTGCATTACTTTGCATTTACCCAAGTTAAACGGCATTTGCCATTTTTGGACCACTCTCCGATCCTACCTAGGTCCACACGCAGTTCCTCGATCGCTTCGGGCGTCCCAACATTGGCCCCAAGCTTGGTGTCATCAGCGAATTTGGCGATCCGACTGACGATGCCACCGTCGATATCATTTACGTAAATGATAAACAACAGTGGCCCCAAAACGGAACCCTGAGGAACCCCACTAGTGACCGAGGCCCAACCCGAACTAACCCCTTTAATTACAACCCTCTGCCGCCTATTCTTCAGCCAGTTTTCAATCCACCTACCTACTTCCCCACCGATACCCAGCGCGCGCACTTTCGCCATTAGCCGGCAGTGAGGTACCTTATCAAAGGCTTTCTGAAAGTCGAGATAAAGTATATCAAATCGCCCTACTCTTATCATACTCACCCAGCATGATGTGGAAAAACTCAAGCAAGTTGGTGAGACACGACCTATGCTGTCTAAACCCGTGTTGGGAGTCCCCAAGCAGATGGTAGGAATACAAATGGTCAACAATCCTATCGGCTATTATCCCCTCTAATAATTTACCTACAACCGAAGTGAGACTAATGGGATGATAGTTCCCTGGACTTTCGTGATCCCCTTTCTTAAAGATAGGGGTCACATTGGCTTCCCTCCAGTCACCAGGCACCTGGCCCGTCTCCAACGATTTGTTGAAGACTGTAGCCAGGTGGGGAGCCACCTGGTCACGCACCTCCCGCAACACTCTGGGGAGAAACTGGTCTGGCCCAGGAGCCTTAAATGCGCTCAGTTTGTCTATTCTATCGGCAACGACTGTCGCGGTACATCGAACACTATCCAGGCCAGCACCTTCGTGCCTCACGCCTGGCTCGGGGATGATGCGGGTGTCCTCCCTGGTGAACACTCCGGCAAAGTACTCATTAAGCACATTGGCGATGTCTGCGTCGGAGGTCCGCAGAACGCCGCTTCGGTCTTTTATCATGCTTCTAATGGGCTTTCTACTATTAACATAACTGTAGAACTCCTTAGGGTTCCCCTTACATAGGCTTGTCACCCATAGTTCTTCGTTATGTTTCGCTAATCTAACCTTCGCCTTCACTTCCCTACACAGGCAGACATACGCTTCAGTGTTCTCATGGGAACGATTGGCCTTCGCCCTCCTTTCCGCTACTTTCCTATTTCGGATAGCCAAAGCGATGTCACGATTGAACCACTTAGGCTGCGTTGAAGCAGGGGTGACCAGTTTCGAGGGTATGGCAGCAGACTGCAGCACCATAAACTCGTCCCGGAATGCACTCCACACTAGCTCAACATCGCCGCCGCCCTCTAACCCCATCCCACCTACGCTATCCTGAGGCTAACAAAGTCCGCCCGCCGGAGATCGAGCTTACTACACTTCACCCGAGGGACGCACACACGGAACCTAATAAGACCATGATCACTCCTGCCCAATGATTCATCAACGGTGAGGCCAGTGACGAGGTTGTCTTCGGTCGTGAATACTAAGTCTAGAACGCTTTCGCCTCGTGTAGGCTCATTGACCCACTGAGTGAGGAAGTTCTCATCAGCAAAGTCAACTAGCCTCCTCCCTTCAGCATCAGCAGTCCTGTCTTCCCATTTTATGCCGCGACAGTTGAAGTCTCCTAAAACTACACACACCCTATCCCCTAGCAGGCTACTGAGTTCGGTGTACAGGGCTGTATCCTCCTCGAGGAGGAGATGCGGAGGTCTGTACACCAAGATTAACCTATAGCTCATCCCTCCCACATTCAGATCGACGCCAAGCAGCTCCCGTTCCGACCGGAACTGGCAGTCAACTGGACTCAACGTGTCCCTGATGTATATTAGTACCCCACCCCCTTCCCCACGGGTGCGGTCTTTGCGAAATATTCTATACCCGGGAATTTCAAACTCCCCAACGTAGTCCCTATGATCAGTATGAATCCAGGATTCGGTGATAGCAATGATATCCTGGTATTCTGATGCTAAGAGCGCCCATAGCTCGCAAAACTTGTTCCTAATCGACCTAGCATTAAAAAGCATTGCACGGAGTGAGCCTTCCCTATTCTGACTGCCCCCTAGCATGACCCGTTTCCCGAACAGCCAGGGCTGTCAGGAGTTGAAGAGCCCCTCACTAACGCGGAAGGAGGGTCACCCACCTGTACCTGGACGCACCCTTCAGTTGAAGGTAGGTCCGCCACTGGCTCATCATCATCCCTCCCCAGACTCGACCTCACCATTCTGTGTAGGTGCCGGTCGAGCAGCGCGCCTAGCACACCTTTACCCTTGTTATTGAGGTGGACACCATCACTCTGGTAATGGTCCCACCTACCAAAAATGCGTCAAAGGGGTCAATAAACCTGACGCCCAGCGGGACGCACAAGTCTTGCACCCTCTCATTGATGCCAATGACCTTACTGAGCACGTGGTCACTGGCAAGGTGGAGTGACAAGCTTGACCTTTGTCAGAAATGAACAATTCAGCCAGAAAATGTAGCAAAAAGAGTAAAATTCAATAACAATATAATAAAAGGCATACACATTTAATGAATACTTAAGCATATGATTCTACATGAGCACCATCAGTATCTCTACAGAGTTCAAATCTGTCGGCAGCATTGCGGAAAACGTTTTGGAGCATGAGTGGGGTTATTTTTGTAACTGCTGTTATGATACAAGCATGTAAATGTCCCAGCTTCATTCAGATAGCATTTTAAATGCCAGCATCTTTCAACAAGATGGGGCACCTTGTCATTATGCACACACTGTTCTGGAGTACCTAAATGGACAATTTCCAAATCAGTGGATCAGACATGGGGCAACAGGCCCTGGGTGGCTCAATCTCTCGGCCTAATGCCCTTGGATTTCTTTGCATGGGGCTTTATCAAATCAAATGTCTATCAAATGAGGGTTACAGATCTGCAAGATTTACAGGCTCATATCGTAGCAGTAGTTACAAAAATAACCCCCGTCATGCTCCAAAATGTGTTCCGCAATGCTGCTGACAGATTCAAACCCTGTAGAGATACTGATGGTGCTCACGTCGAATCATATGCTTAAGTATTCATTAAATGTATGCCTTTTATTATGATATTGAATTTTACCCTTTTTGCTACCAAACTTGGTGAAAAATAATCATGGTGACAGGTGATTAATGTTAATTGATACAAACACTACAGCCCCCATAAACTCATGGAAATGCTTTGAAAATTACCTGATTGCTAAGTGAACTAAAGTATGGCCTTCATCAAATGCTGAAGGACGAGCTAGAAGCTTTACATCAGCTTTGTTAAGTTGTCTCATTGGGTCACCTCCTATAAGAGTAATTAAACACACATCAAAACAGAGTTCTAAATTAAACTGATTAAAAATAACCAATTCATATAATAACAATACAGACTAAAGTGACAGAAATATACGTACCAGATGAAAGGTATGTCTGAACAGGTTCATAATTGCCTTCCACTACACCAATACAAGCATTTAACCATACCCAATCAGCTTCTCTCAGACGTCTTCGAAGCTGCCTTAAAATTCGTTCAGTTTCATAGTTATTAAGAGCCACTGCACCTTCAGTTTGCCTGATATTCAATGGTTGCATAGTTTGTGAAGAGACTGATTGCTGTTGGTGAACTGATGTTACTGGAGGACTCATTCTGCTTCCTCCACCTGCAGAGATTGTGGGTGTATTTGTACTTTGATTTAATGTATTTAAAGCTTGACTTTCACTTCTACTTTTGTTTATTTCATTAATACTTTCGCAATTTCTTGAAGAACTCGAGTCATCTATCCTCAAGTCTTTTTCAACTTCACACTGAATAATTTTAAGAGTAGGAGTATTATTTTCTTTAGCAATTTTTTCTTTTGTGTTTCCTTTTGTTTCTGATGGTGGTGGTGGAGTAGCGAGTCTTGCTGGCTGGTTGTTAGCTGCAACAGGAATAAAACCTTTTGGTGTTCCACACATGACACATTTTGTACTACGAGGCCAGTTTTCGTAAGTACAGCCTCTACATCTCCATTTGTAGCTTGGAAGATTCTGATCTGGGAGAATGACAGAGTCTTTAGGAGAGTGCTGTCTTGGACTTACTTGACCGGCTCCCACTACTGACTGAGAATGCTGAGTTGAAGTTTCTTGTGATTCAGTCTTTTTAATATCTCTCACCACTGATGAATCATGCGCAGTATTTGAAGGCAAACTTGTATTGATGGAGAGAGATTTCATCTGGTCTATAATAACTGGCTGTTTGAGGGTCAAACACTGAATACATTTGAGATTTTTAGAAAAATTGATATATGTACAAGAAGGACACACCCATTTATTCTCATCATTTACTTCTTGTATCTGTGGAGTAGGGTAACTGGCAGAATTTTTCATCCCTAATTCATATATGTCATCTCCCGCAGAGATGAGAGTTGGGGCTCGTGATATGCCACACATAGTGCATTTGATAGCATTGGCAAAATTTAAGTATGTACACTGAGAACAAGGCCATTTTGAATCGCTGCTCATGATTTTCTAACAAATTTAGATGTATTTTCCAATGAGTGGTATACTCATGTGTGTGTGTATGATGGGGGAGGGAACAGCAATTTCTTAGTCTGTATAGGCAAATAACTTAATTTAATGGCTTTTGAAGTAACTAGCTATATTTGTCACTTACTGTCACTCCCCCAATGCCCAATAACTATCTAGCAATCATAGTTAGATTATGTGGAGGAAGTATATAGTAATATAGGCAAATTATGTTGACCCTGGAAAAGTAGTTATACATAAATAAATATACATATATATTATATATACATACACCAATAGAATATTCAACTAAAATAAATATAGGCTTATCTATTTGAGAATTTAGGCCAGTAGCTAATAAATTAGATCTAATAATCTAGAGAGAAATATAGAGGGACTAGTCCTAAGTAATGCAAAAATTTTACTGAACTAAATAGTTAACTTTACATCTGCACACCTATAATTCAGCTTATTAATAGGCTAATTGTTAAATTTTTATTTAGTTAGGATTAGACCATAGGCTGAGTTCATAATCCACTTATGGAGATATCTCTCTGCTTTTGAGATTACAGACAACAAACAAGAGATGGCAATCAGCAAATTAATTCTCTATGTTAATGTACTCCAAGCATATTTTTTTTTAACCAATTTATTTAGTTTCATACCTCATTTACCTTGCAAAGAACAGTGGATGTGGGGAAAAAATACTATTTATGTTTTATTCCTTATTTTTTAATCTTTTAACAAGGGTGAGTGTGCATGTTTTAACAATCTTACTGCAAAACTAATATGCTAGCCTCAATTAAAATATTTGAGATTGTATTAAGCTTTGCAGTAAGATTGTTATAATATACACTCACCCTTGTGAGGTATATATATATATATATATATACACCCTATAAAGTGACTAGGAATAAGGATTTTAATCTCAGGGCCTGAGGGTCAAATACCAGAGGGGAATATGTACCTAACAGTTTTATTCCTATATCCTGTGATAAGATCCTAATTTTATATTCATACAATGCAGGTGAAAATTTTGGATTTTGTCAGCAGAAAAAATTGAAATGTAGGAAGTACAGTAGAGTATCTATTTACAAAGTGTCTACAGCCTTCTTAACTCTATGGCTGATAGAATAATTCATGATTTTTTTATGTTAACTTGGAGTGTCTATCTTTGGAAACTTTAATATGTTCATTAGGCCAGGTTGAAAAATTAAATTTGTGAATTTCCACATGCCTGTGTCCAAGAAATTTGTAGATGCACTATAAATGCTCAACAATGATTAAAAAACTAAATTGATCAAGTTTTAGATGTCCCGCAAGTCCTCTGAAGATTGTGAGTAAAATGTAAAATATTACAAAAAACTTTAAAACTTTTAAAACTTTATTTAAATACGTAAACTTTATTAATCATTTGGCAATTATGACTTTTTATTAAGATTTTCTTGTTGCTATTAAGTTTTTTCTTGACTGTGTTTCATCCAGAATATATATAATTTATATATACAGTGGAACCTCAATATACGAACTTAATCCATTCCTGAGGGTTGTTCTGATATTGAATTGTTCGTATATTGAATCAATTTTTCCCATAAGAAATAATGTAAATTGGATTAATCCGTTCCAGACCCCCAAAAGTTACCCCTTACGAAACATTTTTAAGTCAAAATATTGGTTAATTAAACCTGTAAAATAAGACTTACATGCATAAAATCATACATGAAGCCTGTAACAACAATAAATAATGCAATATTATACAAATAAATGAAAATTTAACCTGAACTTTACCTTTGCTGAGGAGTGATGATGGCCTAAGTGGAAGCTGGAGAGGAAGGTGGGGTGGAGGAGGGAGATTATTGTTTGGAAGGGGAGTCACCTTCCATAAAAACATCAGGTAACTCCCCTTCTGGTGTTCTGTCTCTTTTCCGTCTCTTTGCAGTAGCACTAGAAGATGCTGGGGATTCACTAGCACTTGATTTTTTTTCTTTGGTAAAGAACTTGTCCAATGTTGTCTGTGTCTGCCTACTCTTCAAAATATTTCTAAAGTATGCAATCACATTGTCATTGAACAAATTGATGCTACTATTCACTACAGCAATGTTAGGGTGCCATTTCTCCACCATGCTCTGTGTTTTAGCCCAATGAAAACACAATTCCTTAATGTCTGCAGTGGAAATGTTGCCCTTACTCATCCCCTCCTCCTCTGAAGAAAGTTCCTCAGCCACTTCTTCTTGCTGCTCCTTCTGAAGGTCTTGCAGTTCTTCTGTGGTGAGCTCCTTCCTGTGATCCTCCACCAACTCCTCTACATCCTCATTGTCCACATCCAATCCCATGGACTTGCCCAGAGAGACAATATTTCATCAACCACAGGCTCTGCCCCAAAACCTTCAAAGTCTCTGCCTGTCACACAGTCTGGCCACAATTTCTTCCAGGCAGAGTTCATTGTCCTCAAAGAAACTTCCCCCCATACTTTATCTATTATCCTCAAACAATGGAGGATATTGAAGTGATTCTTTCAAAAGTCCCTGAGGGTAAGTTCTGTGTCAGAGGTCACTTCAAAGCACATTTGAAACAGGGCTTTTGTGTAAATTTTCTTAAAATTAGAAATGACCTGCTGATCCATGGGTTGGATTAGAGGAGTGGTGTTAAGGGGTAAAAATTTCACTTTAATGAAGCTGTATTCACCCGCCAAATCATCCTCCAAGCCTGGGGGGTGAGCAGGAGCATTGTCCCTGACCAACAGCGCCCTTAATGGTAAATTGTTTTTCTCAAGATAGTCTTTCACACTTGGGGGCAAACACTTCATGAATCCACTCAATAAAAAACTGCCTTGTTACCCAAGCCTTACTATTAGCCCTCCACATCACTGGCTTCTTTCAGTTCGGATATGAGGGAATGGTTCGTATACAAGGACAATTTTTTCTCGAAAAAGTTGTTCGTATACCAATTTGTTCGAAGAGAGATGCGTTCGTATATTGAGGTTCCACTGTATACAATTTTTCTTTTCAGAATTGATTATATGAATAGTTAAATAGGCATTGTTACACTAACAGAGTGACTTCCCCAAATTATCCAAAATGGCTGAGGCTGTAAAAGTGAAAGCAACTGTCGAAAAAATCATGAGTCCAGCTGTTTCCCTTTTTGGGAAAGCTGAGCTCAGTGGAAATCAACTTCCCCTATATGAAGACATTTTAAAAGAATATTTACAAACAAGATATCTCTTACTTATAGCTAGAGAGGGGAAAAAAAAAGAGCCAAATGCTAATGATGTGGCAAGAATAGTTGCATCAAAGGTAAGAGAGATCTGGGAAAGTGCATCAATTCCAACAATATCAGAATAGCAAATATTAGCCAGAGTAAAGGATTGTCATGAAAAATCTAAAAATATGATGAAGACTGGTAGAAAAAGGAAAGATTTTCAATCTAAACTGACTGCATTCAAATCCAAAACTCAAAGGCTTTTTGATATTGCTGCCTGCAAATGCCATGAATCTGTTTTCTTGCACTTGGGTAATTCTACGATAAATAGACAAATGAAGTACACGTTAACCTCTTCAAAATTCATGAAACTTGGTGAGGGTTGGTTTAGGTCCAAATTACAAATTTCTGAATTTTTTTGAAAATTGGTCAAGTTGGTCAAATTTTATGGCTTGACCAAATTTTGGTCAAATGAAAAAACCAATAATTTTCAAACGTAAATATCTCAGCTCCTAATTGTGGTAGTGTAGTAAGTCTTAAATGATAAAATATGTAAAATTAACTGTAGTTTCTAAATATGTATCATTTTTTTAGGGTAACAAAAATAAAATTATGATTTTTTGGAAAAAGTTTTTTTTTTTGCGATTTGGCAGCGAAGATATCATTTTTCGAAAAAAAGACCAGGAATAAAAAATGTTTATTTGATGTATGTACACCATAATAAGTAATAAAAAGTCAGCTTATCGACGATTATTATGAAAAAAAATGACAAAAAAAAAATCCTCCAAATTTTAACAATTTTTTGCTTTCTTTCCAGATTTTCAGTATATACCTAATTTTCTAGTATACGTAAATTTACCTAACCCTTAAAATGCCTCAAAACACAAAATTTTGTTGCGATCCTATGAAAAAACACTCAAGAAGAATTTTCTGTAACATCAAAAAAGTAAACTCTGCCATGGCAGCTGCAAGCTATGGAATTTTGGAAGAAAATCAATTACTATGCAGCAATTGCTATGTCACAATTAAAAAGAAGCCAATTGTATTAGAACATGTTCAACGTTCATCCAGAGAGCCGGAACCTGCACCAATACCTGAGCCAGACATACTTAACGAATGTATGGAGCGAAGCAGTAGCGATTCCACGAATCCACCACCATTGGAAGAATTTGTCGTTCAAGACAGGCAATTCAATAAAGATTTGCTCAGCGACAATATTTTACCTTTATTTGATGAAAGCCCTATTAAAACAGGTAATAAAACAATAGAGACTCCGTTCAGGACATTTGTTTCTTAATGCCAAATTCGTAGTTTTCTGTTTTTAAATATTAGCATCAGCACTTGAATACATATATACAAAATATTTGATATTTGATTATTTCACGCAACCTAAATTTATGAATTTGTTTTACAGCTGGATTGAAGCCGGGACAAAAACAGATAAAGGCTTCTACGAAATTCAGATCGACAACGGAAAAGGTTAAACGAAGTTTTGAAGCTGCTTATGGGGCTCCTATTGACTATTCTGAAGCTGGTCCATCCAAAAAAAGTTGTTTGGAAGATGATTTAGAGAGGCAAGACTACTTTTGGACATAGTTATTGAAATTTGACATTTTAAATTAAATTTAATACAGTCATCGAAGTATATACTAAATTAAGTTTTATCTGTTTACATTTTTATAATCGGACAATATAATACATATACATATATTTTATGAAAAGTTTAATTAAAAATATACTAATTAAACTTAATGTCAAATACACTTTATTTCAGGTATCAAAAGGTTATGGAAGAATTAAAGGAGAAATTTCAAGCAAGTAACGATCGCAATCTTAGGTTACAAATACTATCATTGTATCCCTATCCCATTGAAAAAACTGCTGACTTCTTTGGAGCAACAAAGTATATGGTGCGTAAGAGCCGCAATCTTCAAAAACAGTTTGGGATTCTTCCTAACATTCCAAACATGACGAAAGGGAAGGTCGTCACAGCTGAAATGAAAAAAATCATTCAGGAGTTTTATGAAAATGACGAATATAGTAGGATGTGCCCGGGAATCAAAGATTATAAGTTTGCAATAAATGAAGAGGGTGAAAAAATAAAAAAACAAAAAGACTGGTATTGTGTAACTTGAAAGAGTTATATGCTGAATATGCAAAAAATGATGAAAATCCCAAAATAGGCTTTAGTACCTTTGCTCATCTTCGACCGTCGTGGTGCGTGCTTGCGGGACAAAGCGGAACTCACAGTGTCTGCGTATGTACGCATCACCAAAATCCGAAACTACAAATATCAGCGTTAGGCATTAAAGATTTAGACTACAAAAAATTAATGTCTTTATCCATCTGCGGCATGGACAATGAAGATTGTATGATGCACCGATGCAAAAGATGCCCGCGAGAGGTCGGAATAAAAAATTATTTGGAAAGTTTGGACTTCATGGCGATGGAAGAGATAAAATATAAACAATGGGTGTCCGTCGATCACTGTATGTTAAAAGATATCACCGAAACTCCAGAGGAATACGTGGAATCGCTCACCAAAAAAATTGCACAACTGACAAGACACCACTTCACGAATAAATGTCAGTCGAGTTACTTCAAAAATCTAAAAGAAACTCTGCCCGAAAATGAAGGTGTTTTGGTGGGCGATTTCGCGGAAAACTTCTCATTCATCGTACAAGATTGTGCCCAGGGGTTTCATTGGGAGAACTCGCAATGTACAGTGCACCCATTCGTTTATTATTCCAAAAACAATGCAGGAAAACTAATTTGCAAAAGTTACTGCTTCGTTTCAAACCGTCGCAGGCATGATACAATTCTGGTTCATAGTTTTCTCAAAAAATTAATCCTGTGCATCCAACAACAAAATTCAAACCTAACTAAAATTCATTATTTCACAGATGGATGCGCGGCTCAGTATAAGAATAAAACAAATTTTCTAAATTTATGCCATCATTTCGAAGACTTCAAAATTCATGCTGAGTGGAATTTTTTCGCGACATCCCACGGGAAGAATGCCTGCGACGGTATTGGCGAATGGTAAAAAGAGCAGTGCCAGAGAAAGCTTACGACGGCCTCTCGACCATCAAATCTTAACAGCTGAGGACTTCTACAATTTCTGCTCTCAAGAATTCCTAACCGCTATTGACTTTTTTTACGTCTCTGAGGCAGAAGTTGTAGATGTAGAGCTTTCTTTGCAAAAACGTCTGAGTGAACCTATTACTTCTATCAAAGGTACTCAACAATTACATCGCTTCGTCCCAATTTCCAAGAATTCTTGAAGGTTTATCCACTCTCTCAGAGTGCACAGTCAGTCGAAATAAGAGAGCTCATTAGAGTTTCTGCTTCGGATCAAGAACATAATACTGTCTCTCAACGCGAAATTGAAACAGGCTCTTTTGTGGGTTGTATGTATGAAAATAAACTATGGCTCGGATTAGTCCAGTCCTTTGACTGTGAATATGATGATTTTCTGATAAAATTTCTCCATCCTTCGGGCGTATGTCCCTCATACATTTTTCCTGCGCAAGATGATGTTTGTCACGTTCCAACAGAAAATATATTTGGGAGTATTGAAGCAAGTTTACGAGGAGGAACAAGAATACAATACATTTTTCCGCTTCAAGAATTAAATAACTTTTCAAAGAAGATAAAATAAATTCTATCGAATGTATACTATTTAAGATTGTCTATATAATATTTCTAAAATTTTTATCTAAGATTTGTGTACCTACTTAATAGTTATAAAAATCTTTTCAAATTCTTTTTTCTTATTATTATATTATTAGTGTCTAAAATTTGGATTCACTGGATGAGAATACTGTCTCTTAATTCATTCTCAAAGACTTGTGTACGTATAGTATTAGGAAGAGTATTTTATACTCTGATAAGCGCTTTATAAATTAAACATTATTATTGTCAATATATTCTGTCCCTAAATATAAGAGAGGTTACGTATGTACATTGTACATATATTTTAAAAGATTTTTTCTCCTTTGTTTTATCTACATGTATTTTTTATATGATTTGAAAATGGTCTTTTTTTGGACCAACAAGTCTGTAATAAATCTTCGTCGTCTGAGAAAAAATTTTATTACTTAATTTCAAACTCAGTTTTGAGCCTTATAATAAACTATAAGCTTGACTTTTTATTACTTATTACGGTGTACATACATCAAATAAACATTTTTTATTCTTGGTCTTTTTTTCGAAAAATATCTTCACTTTTCCAAAAAATCATAATTTTATTTTTGTTACCCTAAAAAAATTATACATATTTAGAAACTACAGTTAATTTTACATATTTTATCATTTAAGACTTATTATGCTACCACAATTAGCAGCTGAGATATTTACGTTTGAAAATTGTTGGTTTTTTCATTTGACCAAAATTTGGTCAAGCCATAAAATTTGACCAACGACCAATTTTCAAAAAAATTCAGATTTTTGTAATTTGGACCAAAACCAACCCTCACACCAAGTTTCATGAATTTTGGAGATGGTGGAGTGTACATTTGGCACTTTCATTTGTCTATTTGTCCTGGAATTACCCACTTGTGAAAAAGAGCTAAAAGTTCCTGCCATGGAGCGTTTTCCTAATTGACCAAAGAGGTGCATGAAAAATGGCAATAGGCAGTATTGATTTACAGACAATGAAGAAACTGCAAATAAGATCTGAGCATAAAGAACAAGAAAGAGCACAGTTTTCTAAAAACATTGAAGATGGAGATATCAATAACCCATCCACTTCCAGGGAAGAGCCAATGGACTGGGATAACTTTCATACAATTCCTGATTCTGACAACAGATACAGATAGAAAGTATGATGATCACCACATTGAGGAAGGTATAAAGAAATCAGGTGAAGCACATAAGCTCACTCGCAAATTGCCTTCATTAGCAAAAACTTGTGACTGATTTGGAATATCAGACAGAGCTGGTGCAGCCGTTGCCTCTACTGTTCTGGAAGATTTTGGTCTCATTACCTCTGAAGATTATCACAATGTTGTGGATAAGAATAAGGTGAGACAGAAGAGAAAGAAGATCAGAGAGGAGTTGAGTAAATCAAGTGAAGAAAATATAGAAACATTGTATTTTGATGGAAGAAAGGACTTGACTAAAGCAAATATCTGTAAGGATGGGAGGTACTACAGTACAACAATTACTGAGGAACACATCATGCTTATAGCTGAACCAGAATCAAAACATCTTGGGCACTTCACTCCTGTGACTGGAAATTCAACTAACATTTCTAAGGGAGTGATAAAGTTTCTTAACAGTAACAATATTAAGGTAGACAATCTGAAGGTCATTGGATGTGATGGAACCAATGTAAACACTGGCATACATAATGGAGTTATCAGGCAACTAGAGGTACACTACAATACGCCTTTTCATTGGCTCATGTGTTTGCTGCATACCAATGAGTTACCTTTCCACTATTTGTTTAATTATTTGGATGGTAAAACCAAAGGACCAAAAGCCCTTGCTGGAAATGTTGACAAAAGTCTTACTGCATGCAAAAAGATGCCAGTTGTCAAGTTTGAAGCAAATCAAATCAAGTAATATGCCTTCTATTCCAGGGGATTTCGATTTAAGCCAAGATCAAAAGTAACTCATGGAATTTGTAATGCAGTCATAGAAGGCCAATGTTCCCAAAACCTTGAAAACCGCCACCCAGGTTCTTTGAACCATTCCAGATGGCTTACGACAGCCAACAGGATAGTTAGACTATGTTGCAACCAAAAAGCTGTCACAAAACTTGAAAACTCTGACTGAATTCATTGTTTGCATTTATGCCCCAATGTGGTTTAATATAAAGTGAAATCCTTACTATTACCAGGGACCAAGGCACCTCTGGTTTATGATATATCTAGTTCAAGATACCTATCTGATGAGCTTAAGGCAATCATTGATCCTGTTATTGAAAGAGGGGCATATTTTGCTCACCCAGAAACTTTATTGGTCTTGATGTTATTTGATGAAAGGCAAGTGATGAGAGAGTTAGCTTTCCAGTGCATTCTCTTAGCCAGGGAAAGTGTGTCCTCAGGCATTAGAGAATTTAGACAGCCTAAAATTAATTTCTTGGCAAGAGACTATACAGATTTAAATCGATTTGGAGACTACCCAAGACATGAACCACCTCTGACAAAAAGCTTGACAAACACCCAGTTAGAGCTTATTGTAAGGGGTGATGAAACTAACCCTCTATTGAAAAAGTACCCATGTCATTCACAAGCTGTGGAAAGACATGTCAAACTTGTAACAGAAGCATCAGCTTCTGTCTGTGGCCAGGAAAATAGAGATGGCTTTATAAAGGCAAGAATTGCTTCAAGATCAAACATGCCGACATTTGAGTCAAAATATGAATACAAATGTCAATAAACTACATGTAAAAACTAATGGAAGGGAGGTTGGGCTGGGCATGGTGTGGAATTTGACCTATGGCCACCTCCTTGTGGTGAATTCTGGGTGATTTGCCTTGTAAACTATCATGGCAAGTCAGCAAAGAGCTGTAGTTTACTATATGGAGTACGGTATTGGAAAAAATCACCAAAACTTTAAGTGACTTGTGGAACCTCAAAATATTTATATAAAAGCTTGAAAGTTTGTCATGATACTTCCTGTGTAGGTACACAAACGTTCATAATACAGGGTAAATTAAACTTCCCAAAAATTTTTTTTAAAGAAAAAATGACCTGGCCTAATGTTCATGCCTAAGTTCTTATTATATCTTAATAATTTTCAGTCTGGTTATATATATCTAGCATATAAAATTTTATGAATTTACACATTTGCAATCTACAATATTTGTACCTTTATCACACAATATACAGAATATCTCAAATCTTGTACAGATTATATATATATATATATATATATATATATATATATATATATATATATATAATATAATATATAATACAGGGCATCCCAAAAAAATGCACACACTTTAAATAATTATAAAGGCAGTGTTTATTAAAATACATTTCATTTTCAAAATGTAATAGAATCTACAGACATTATTTAATTGTTTTGTCAATGCCTATTTTCAAACTGACGTCCATTCTGGTCCAGGCACTGCTGATAACGCGAAGCAATGGAATCGCAAACATCATGAAACATTTTGTTTGGTATTTGTGTGCATTCTCGTTCAATGGCTGCTCTCAATTCAGCGACTATTGCAGGTTTTATAGCGTAGACTTTGTCTTTTAAGTATCCCCATAAAAAAAAGTCTAGTGGTGTGAGGTCTGGTGAACGCGGAGGGTATTCTACGAAACCCCTTCGTCCAATCCACATCCACATCGTGCCAAGTACCACTCGCAATACTCCACTCTTCGGTCCGGATCATCTTCATTAATAGCATGGACTAATCTTGGAATGTAACTTTTCCATTGACAGCGCTTCAAAATGCGTTGGACAGACGATTCTGAAATTCCTACCTCACGACTCGCTTGCCACACAGATTTTCTTGGACTTTGGTGATACGTTTCCAGTACTCTTTCTTGCTTTGTGGGGCTTGTCGATGTCCGTGGTCTTCCGGAACGCTTCTTGTGGACATTCTGAACAGTTCCATCGGCTTCAAACTTATCTCTAATTCGAGTGATGGTAAGTCGCGTTGGTGGATCTGTTTGAAACACCCTCCTAAACTGTCTTTGCACTTCAACTGCATTTTCACACTTCCAGTAGCATTTTAGAATGAATTTCCTTTGTTCAAAGCTTAGTCTGACTGCCATTATTAATTCTAATGGGTTTAACTTGGAAAGAAAGAAACATCAATTGAGCTATCAGCTGTTAAAGTGTGTATACATTTTTTTGGGACACCCTGTATATATATATACACACACACACACACACATATATATATATATATATATATATATATATATATATATATAACCATTACTGAATGTGATGTGATTGTGTGAATTAGACCTTTATGGAGAAAAGTTAGGCTCTAAACCTGTACAAATGAAATGGGCTCAAACAAATTATCAAGAGATTAGCCATGTTCATTGTACAAGGATTTTGAAAACACCCAATCTGACACTGTTGACTAAGCCTGCCATATCATCTTACAAACCTAACTCAAGATTTTCTCTGGGCATTTCAGCACAAGCATGTCAATTCAACCCTTACCTCTTCTAATTTTAACAGCTTTTGGTGTTGAATACAAGCCAATTTTCACATCTCTCTATGTTGCAAGTGGTTCACAAGATACAGCCATAAAGGGTTCAGTAAAGTTAAAGACCAGGTCACTGACATTTGAAAGGCCATAGCATGACCCTTATTAGTTGTAAACTTCTAAAACTATATACCCTAGTTTTTAACTCAGCAGGACACAAACAATCCAAAAGAGCAATAAAGAATGACCTTCGACAATTAGGAAAAACAATGAAGATAAAATAAAGGTTTGTTGATGCAGTCAATTTATGAGGGTATATATATTATATATATAATTACTGACCATCAACACTGTCACACTACTACTACATTAAAATAATTTTGGTCATGTATATTTCAAGGTCACAGTCAACTTCTGACCTTGAAAAATGTTGATACTTTTCCTACTTGTCCAAGGTCAATTTTTTATTGCTTGCATCTTGCTGACTTAAAAAAATACCTAATTTTATAGGTTGACAAACAATAAAGGTCATGTTAAAGCCTTCCAAATGTCAGTGACCTGGCCTTGACCTTGATTTTACTATACTGTACCCTGTAGGGTTGTATCTCCTGAACCATCTGTCATGAAGAAAATTGGTTAGTGAATTTCCCACCCAAGATAAACTTTTATACCAAAAATCATCCATATCAGAAGGGGTAGGGTGTTAATCACTGGGTCACTTGTGCTGGAATGCTCCTATTAATTATTGATCATTGAATGGCTATAGTTTAAATAGCTAAAAAAATTACAATATCAGGACATATTCAGTGATTCTTGATACTTGGTACTTGGTACTTAATTCCACCTACCCCATTTTTCACCATTACTAAAATTTACAATTTTTCTAATGAAAAACCCTACTTACACTTTTTAGACTGATTTAGACCAGAATGATTGCGAGGTAATGAACAGCATCAGTAATTATATAAATCAAAAGCAGTTTAGTAGAGAACAACTTCATAAGAATCACAGTATGGTGACTGTTAATAAAAAGTGAGGTCCTTAAATATTAGAACAGTTTGTGTTCGAGTAATTGAGGCATGGCTCATTATGACCTTCCTAATTGCTAGATAGATCTATAGTTTCATAGGTTGATATTTGGAAGAGTAAATTAAATTAGATTATTATTAATCTTTGTAATTATTTGAATTAAAACTATTTTGTTTTCATTCCAATTAACAGAATGATTACTATGATGGATGTGTTTAAAAATGTTGGGTTTGTTAATGAATACAACGCAGTTTTTGAACACATCCAACATAATTATTATTCAATTGAAATGAAAGAAAAACAGTTTTTAATTTAAATAAATAAATAAATAAATTAAGTGGAATCTACTTTAACAAACTTCAACCTATCAAAGGGAAAATATATAGATTTAATCTGAGAATTAGTAGTCATAAGTCATAACAAGCCATGTATACTGCCATGCCCCAATTACCTGAACCCAAACTACTCCAGTATTTAAGGATTTCACTCATCATTAACACACTCATTGCATGCTGAAAGATGGATATTGTAGTAACAAAATTGGTACTATGATTCTTAATAAATGGTTCAGCTTATAAAGCACTTTTACTTAAACTAAGGTCTTGTAATTCTTCAGATAATATGGGTAATAGTGATTCTGCTTAGAAACTACATATTTGAAAGATTTTAAATTGAGAGGGGGTAAAGCACAATAATTGCAGTAGATACCATTTGATGGGTAAATTTAATGAAGAAAAGTTAATTTGGGGGAGGGGTGTGTGTAAGTAAAAAAAAATTGAAAATATTTTCACTGAAAAGCCAAAACTGAGCCAAGCCTATACTCAAATTGAGAGTTGATTCTCTATTTATTCATGAGTTATATACAACTCTTCTCCACATCTGAAAGGACTGTTTTGTCAGTGATGAAGCGAGTGCAGATAGTGCCTAAGCATTGTCCTAAATTTTACGAAAGGTATGCTACAAAAGCTAAACTTCTATAGCATACCTTCATACCAGGTACCATATAACTGATGTAAAATCATATAAACTAGTAGTTACCAAAAGGAAGTGTATAAAGTGCTGAGCCAGAATGTGTCAATTTAGCATTGGAATCTACCATTTCATTACCTTCAATCCCCATATAGGAGGGAACCCACTGCAGACAGATAACCCAACCACCCAACAAGCAAAAAGAAAACAATGGATCTGGAAGCAGAAGCACCTGTAGAAGCAATGAAAATGATCAGAAATAACTTTAAAAAAGGTAAGAGTCAGTAAAAAGGACTACAGATTGGGTAGGAAAATGATACAAAAGAAAGAGGAGAGAGTTTAACCCAAATTATCCCAATGACCATATTTCAGGGTGACTACTGGTTCAGCAGATTCAAATTCCCTAACATTTCCAGATTTTCCAGGCCAATGTTATCAAAATTGCAGGTACAGCTTTCCTATGAGGAATTATATGAAATAATAAGTTTTGTAATTTTTTGAATCTACCCTACCATCCTCTTGTCTTTTATTGAGAATGAAAAGGACATGTACCAAAAAATATTTATATATATATATATATATAAAGAACAATGCTTGTATAGGAGAATATTCCGCACAAGATGAGGAGAGAGAACAAAACAAATGAAAGAATGAAGTAATCACCCGGGAATTGAACCCGGGATCTTCCGATTGCCAGTCAGATATGATAACCATTACACCATGGGCCTCACTCGAACAAATGCCATAATTCTCCTAAATACACACAGAAACCAATGCCCCAAGGGGGTACCTCCCGCATGCTGTAACATTATATACATTTTAACTGCAAACACGCAGTATAATTAACGTAAAGAACAACGCTAATTTTTTCATTTGTTTCGTTCTCTCTCCTAATCTTGCGTGGAATATTCTCCTATACAAGCGTCGTTCTTTACGTTAATTATACTGCGTGTTTGCAGTTAAAATGTATGTATAATATATATATATATATTATATATATATATATATATGAATAGAAACGACATAAGTGTTAAGGAACGTTTCTGCACACGAGGAGGAGAGATAACGAATAAATGAAAAATGAGGCGAACCGCCATTTTTCATTTATTCGTTATCTCTCTCCTCGTGTGCAGAAACGTTCCTTAACACTTATGTCGTTTCTATTCATTTATATACTGCGCGGTCATTGCAGTTATATATATATATATATATATATATATATATATATATATTATATATGTTCCCCGCAAGGGGGTTCTAAGCTCGTACTCTTGAGTGCTCTTTGTGCTCGTTTGTACGTGCTTGTTCCTGGAGGTTTCACGTGCGCCCTCCCGGCCCTAGCACCCAAGGATGATGGGGCTCGACCCTGCAGTCCTTGGTCTTTTTCCACTTCGACTGTCCCCTCCACCCTTTCTTTTTCCTCTGTCTTTCCTCTCACTTTTCTTTGTTTTTCCGCTGAGATATGCCCTTTAAATAGAGGCGAATCGGTTCTTCCTGAACTAAAAAAAAAAAAAAAAAAAAAAAAAAATATATAATATATGTATATAGAAAAAAGTAGCTATTGGCACATTAATCTTCTATTAACAACTACGTATGAAAGTATAGTAATACCCCAGTTAGTGCAGTTAATGCTTGCAGCAAAACTACCACACTAATCAAATCTGCACTAAATGGGGAAGGCATTCAATGCAAAATGAAACAATGCATTCCTAAATGTTATGTTTGTAAGTATGTTTTAAAGCATTATCTTATTAAAAAACTTCCAACATATAGCTATGCATTGTTTAGCTTTTGAACATTGAGAAAATCAAATTTATTTTGGTAGGTAATGAATGAGCAAAGTTTTAAAAGAGGTAAGAAAAACTTTTACATACATTTTTGTAAATTTTATTAACAATTTACATACATTTTTAAAAATTTTATGAAGAATTTTATTGCTTTCGAAAGCATTTCTGCAATGAGGTTTGCACAACTTTTTTCTTTTTCTCAGAGTACATTTTTCTATAGCATCTAATAGCATTTTCTAATTCTCGTTGCACTCTAAGGCTACGCTCTAAGTTGGGATCACCTTCCGTAATTCTTTCTTTAGCTTCTTCTATCAAATGGAACACTTTCTCCAGTTTGTTTGTTGTGGATCCTGCAGCCTTCCCATATTCTTTATACTGGTCTGCATCCTTAACAATTCTCTGTACTGATGACTCATTCATTCCCTTGTCTCGAGCAATCTTAACATATAATGCACCACTTCATGACACATTATAATCTCTAGTTTCTATTCTAATGTTAGCCATTTATACTTTTTCTTAGATTCATTAACTTCAGTGGTTTTCCTTTTTTCACTCATAATTATAAGGGTGTAACAATAGTGGTGTATTAAGTAAAGTACAGTAGATAACTGAGAACTTTATAACAAGTCCCCATTGCAGTCTGTCATTGATGATACTGACATACCAATGCGTATTTTCAGAGTGCACACATGTAAGCAAATGGGAAAGTTTGTTTACAAATTTTAAAAACTGCACTACAGTAGACTCGTGATAATTTGTGCGTTAGGGACCAATAGAAGTCGTGAATTATCAAATCGTGAATTATAGTTTAATGTATTTAAATGGGAAAAATTAGTTTGGTTCCAGAGGCCAAAGAATACACCCAAAAATAATCAAAACACACTTTAATATCGAGAAATATGTACATAACTTAGCCTTGAAAAATTAGGTAACTTTTGTTTGCTGGTTTGTGTGATGCTCTCAATCACTCCCAATGCCCTCTCCATGGCAAGTTTCTTTGCTTCATTCATGTAGGATATGAACATACGCAGGTCTGCTATGGACCAGTCACTCTTCTGCCTTGTTGCCTGTTCATCCTCAGCCTCACCTGCTTCTTCTTCTTCCTCCTCTTGCCTCTTTGAATTTTCTGCCATCTGGAGCACTTCTTCAGCAGTAAGACACTCACTCATGATGATGATGAGCTCTTTGATGTCTCTTGGCCAGGTGTAGAATTATAAATTTGAACTTAGGCATGAATTATGAAATTATGGCGCACATTATCAAAAAAAGGGACTTAATTAGGTTGTTGCAAATTAGGAAAATTCAATTATAAAATTGAGAATTATCACAAGTCTACTGTATAGTGAGTCCAGGCCCATATTAAAGTGAGGTGTGGTGACAAATTATAATCCATACTATAGCAAATTCCACACTGATCAAATCCACACTATGGCAAATTCCACACTGATCAAATCCACACTAAGCAGGGTATTGCTGTACTTCAATAAATGAGCAAACAATGACTTGAAAAAAAAGTACAGTACATTACATGTAGCTATAGTTTAGTACTATGTATATTATGCAGATAGCTAGAAAAAAAAAAAAAAAAAAAAAAAAAAAAAAAAAAAAATTCAGTAATTTCTTCAGTCATAGCAGCAACTCCGCCCCCCCCTTTTTTTTATGCACTCTCCATTACTTTCCTTTTCTCTCTTTTTTTTTACCCAGCTTAACCATAAAAATCCCCCGACATTTCCAGGTTTTCCAGGCCTAAAACAAATCATCCAAGTTTTCCAGACCAGTAGACACCCTGTATTTATAGTCAAATATTTAATTATTTACTTTTATTTATTTGAGTCCATATGGTATATTTTATTAAATATTTCAGTATAGCCTAAATTTATAACCTTCATTAACCTTGGTTTTGCTTCCACCCAAATTGTTCATTTTGACAAAGGTCAAGCTTGTTGCTCCACCTTAGACCTACAGTTTAATGTGGAAACTGAACCACACCCCACCAGCAGCCCAGTGTCTTAACCACTAAGTCTATCCTAGGGTACCCATTTATCTACCAACCAATTTCTTTATTGTGTGGAAGGATGAACAATTAGGTTTTGCTACATGCCACCTATCATCACCAGGTCTCAATCATGGGCTGATGGATTCATAGTCAATGATGTTAACCACTATACCACCAAGGCATGTAGAATAAGACCCTATATTATTATTTGTTTACAAGAAATTTTACCCAATTGCATAGGCCCTGAAATTTGGTACATTTTGTAGAAAGACTTCACTGAAGTAGGCAAATTTCCAGAATCTAGACACAGTTTAGAGAGCGTACACAATAGCTTAATAATACACAAGTTAAGTTAGGTTAGTAATTATGGACTCTAATTAGACAATTACCCTTAATATTAGTCCCAATACTTGCTACCTTTAGTCTACTGGCTTTTAAATTCTTGATATACAAATATTCTCTTCAAATTTTAATAAAATGGACAGCAATTTGTATGACAGCTCAGAGCCACCACATCAGGGGGTAATCTATAATCCAGATTCAGTTTAGAGACAGTCTATAATTGCTAATCTAACCTGTCTCCAAATTGCATCTGGCATCTGGAATTATGCCACAGTCCATAATTAGCTTCTAACCTAACATATTACTGAGCTATTAACCAAGTCTCTAAACTGTATCTGGATTTGTGGATATTTTACTATTCTCTCTAAGTACCATAAGTTAGATAGCTACATAAAAATAATGGACCTAAGGCACCCTTGAACAAATTTGGGATATCATTTTTCAACCTAAATTACATTATTACTATCAAATTTCACTTTTTAGAATCTATGAATCACTTCTGCCACACTTCTAATACTGGATATTCTTATCAATTCTTATAAACTGCAAAAAAGCCTTCAGAGATTAGTTGCCTGGGCTAATAATTCAATGTTTAAAAATAATGAAAACTTTAGTTATGAGATGCGAGGAAGCTAGTTAGATTATGTCAATCAGGGGAAATACCTAGCAGTATAGTTAGCAGTGATCTGAAGTTTTCTAAGCAGTGATTAGAGGCTAGAAACAAGGCGAATAAAATGCTATGTATTAAGAGGAACAGTGGCATATCAAGGGAGGCGCGAGAGGGGCATCATGTTCTTGGCAAAACAAGATCTTGCATTCCGAGGGCACCGAGAGAACTTAAATGAAGAAGCTGGGCTAGCTGGCAATTCTGGAAACTTTTTGGAGTTAATAAAACTAATGGGCAAATATGACCCAGTAATTAGGGAACATCTTACAAAAATACGAATGACTGACAAGATATCCACTATATATTTGTCACTTAACATTCAAAATGAGTTCATCACACTAATCGGCTGTAATGTTCAAAAATGTATAATTGATAATGTGTCTAGTGCAAAGTACTTTGCAATAATTTTCGATAGTACACCAGATATATCGCATATTGATCAGATGTCTCAGGTAATTCGCTATGTGTCGATTAAAGATGGTAATGTAGAGGTGAAGGAATCCTTCGTTGATTTTACTAAATTAGAGGGGAAGACTGCTGAGGCAGTTACTGATCTCATTGTCACTAAGCTCCGTGAGGATGGGCTGGATATCCAGAATTGTTATGGTCAAGGGTATGACAATGCTGCTACGATGGCAGGTATTCATCTTGGAGTTCAAGGCAGAATTCTTGATGTTAGCAAACATGCTGTTTTCATTCCTTGCAATAACCACTCGCTGAACTTGGCTGGAGTTCATGCTGCAGGACTGAGTCCTAATGCTGTAACTTTCTTTGGAACAATTGAACAAATTTTTGTCTACTTTTCTTCCTCTACTCATCATTGGGATGTCTTAACAAAACATTCCAAAATCACTGTCAAGCGAGTCTCTGATACGCGGTGGAGTGCTAAGTATGATGCTGTTTCTAGTCTTAAGAAGAACTTGACTCACGTTGTTAGTGCCTTGGAAGAACTGAGTGAAGGGGTCTCCGAAAATCTGGACACAAAGGGCGATGCTGAAGCTCTGCTGACCTCCTCATGTCATACATATTCATTGTGTATTTATTTTTCTGGGATCCAGTGCTGAGAGAAATCAATGATGCTCAGCTATATTTTCAAAGAAAGGGACTTGCATTGGACCAGTGTGCATTAAAAATGAACTCTTTATCCGTGTTTTTAACTAATGAACGAGAGGCAGTAGTATCAAACGCTGCAGATGCCACCGAAGAGTTCTGTAATGAAATGGATATCAGTATAGACCGCAGAGTCAGGAGACGAAGAATGCCTGGAGAGCAAGCTTGTGATGCTGGATTGACCGTGCAAGAGGATGTACGCAGATAATTTTTTGAAATCATAGATCATTTATTAGCAGAAATTGAAAAATGCACAGTTTGTCTTAAAAACATGAATGATCACTTTGAATTTCTGTCTCCTTCGTACCTTTTGAATCAGTCCAAAGATGAAGAAATTAATACCAAGGTCAATAATTTTTCTTCCATCTACAATGACATTAATCCAGGAAGTCTACTGGAAGAAATAAAGCATTTGCGCAGACATTTGCTCAGTTTCGAAAGCATAAGCGTCAACGATGATCCAAAGAACTGGGATATGTTAAAACTACTTCAGTGGATCGTTAAATGGGATCTAGTGGAATCTTTGCCTCATATAACAATTGCCCTCCGGATCTGTCTAACTACATGCATGTCCGTGGCAAGTTGCGAACGAAGTTTCTCGAAACTGAAACTTAAAAAAACTTACCTCAGGTCAACTATAAGTCAATCTAGACTGAGCAATTTGGCGATTATTTCAATTGAACGCGAAGTTGCAGAGACAATGGACATAGAAAAAATCATTCATGAATTTTCTGTTATGAAAGTCCGAAAATTTAACTAGGCATTATACATTATAGAGTTATTGGAGGGGGAAAATTGGGGGGGGGGGGATTTTTTTTTTTGCCCCGAGCGGCAAAAAGTATTGGTACGCCTCTGAAGAGGAATGTTAGTTTCAAAAGTCAAGTCATCCATATAGTGTATAATCATTAGGCCCATGGCCGTAACTACCTATGAGGTCACCGAGGTCCGGACCTCGGTAATTATTTCCTAAAAAAAAAAAAAAAAAAAAAAAGAGACTGAACCGTTCTCCGTGTATGAAATGCATATTACCACTTTTCTTTTGAAAAGAGGGAGCGTTAGGCCTGTTCAATAATCAACTTTTTCTTATTTTCATAGGTTTCTGTACATTTTCCCATGCTTTTTGACCTGAAAAAGCCGAAAATCACAACTATTTTGACCTAGGATGTTGGGAAGCATTGCCGCATGGAGCTTTAAATTTTCTGCCTTGAAATCGGCCAAAGCGCCAATTCCGGGGTCCCTTGAATTATGTTTTGCACTTTAACTTTTGATCTAAACAAGATAGAGCAACAAATTAGGTATCAAATGAAAGAGCATAAAATTAATAAATAATAATAATAATAATAAATAAATAATAATTAATAATAATTAATAATAATAATAATAATAATAATTATCTATCATTTTTCAGGAAACAACAAACTCAATCAGAATCTAGAAAACCATCTACAAGTTACAACTTCACAATGGCATTAAGCAAGGAGCTGAGGGAGCTCCATGGCACAGTTGATATCTCAGAACCTCCACGTACTGTCCACAGGCAGGTGTCAACTGGGCCATCTACCAGATCTCTCACTGAAACTTTCCTGGTTGGATACCCTTCAGCTTTTATCAGTGGTTCCCAGCTTCCCACCAACAGACAGGCGTTCCAGTATTTCCTTAATCTTCAGAATTTACCGGAAAATGCAGGGAGGCCCATGGTTCAAGACCTTGCATATGAAACAGTTGAATCTATCATCCCATTCTGGCAGATGGCTAGGATCAAGACAATGACCAAGTACAACGCAATGAAGCTCTTCATGAAACTACATGAGAAACATCGTGCTCTGGTGAAAAGCAAAGGAAGAGCAAGTAACCCTGGAGGAAAAAGAGGAGCATTTGTGCTGGAATTAGACAGCCTGTTCGATATAGGAGCTCTAGATGCAATCCAGGAAATACAGAACAACAGACTGTTATCCAGAGAGAAGAAAGATGAGGATATCAGGTTCTACGAAGACCAAAAGACTGAGAGGAAAGGTCATATGTCTGGTCATGACAAGATTTTTGAGACAAGATCCCTGCAGCAAGCAGCGAGGAATGAAAGACTGCAGCATAGACAAGAACAAGGTAAAACTAATTACTTTGAACGTTACAAAAAGTTTTAAGTTTTACTCCATTGCGATATTTAGCATATACTTAACAATTACTGTCTTAACATGTTGTACTATTTTACAGCTGCAGCAGAACAAGAGGCAGTTGCTCATGTGGATAACATTACCTGGGGTGACTCAACTGACAACGACGCTAACACAGAGGACATGGATTACCATCAGCCTCGTCCTGGATGTTCTCACCATCAAGACACTGTGACTAGTGTGACTTTGACGTTTCCAAGGAAGGTCATGGAATGTGATGTCATCTGCAATACAGCTGATCATCTTGGTTTATCAGACAATCAAGTTACTGCCATGGTTTCTGCCACCTTGAAAGCTGGAGGGGCTGATCTGGATAACTTCGTCATCTCAACCTCAACAACACGTCGCAACAGAATGCTGTCCAGGTATAATATCATAATAGCCAGAGTCACATGTCCAAGTTTTGTGAAAACCCCCACAGTACGCTGCCTTACACTGGGATGGAAAGTTGCTCAAAGATGTCTTGGGCAGTGAACCTGGAAGTACCTCAGAGACTTTAGCTGTGCTAGTGTCTGGTCCACCTTCATACACTGAAGGAAAGTTATTGGGAGTACCTGTCATCGACAATTCTTCTGGCACAGCTCAGGCTGAGGCTTCAATGGATTTACTGGAGACATGGGAACTTACGGATAATGTTACTGCCCTTGTTTTTGACACTACATCCAGTAACAGGACTTCACAGAGGAGCTGCCAAACTGCTAGAGAAAATGCTGAACAAAAAGGTGTTTTATCTGGCCTGTCGACATCACATCCTGGAAATCCTAGTAGGAGCAGTTTGGGAGAAGCTGTTTGGGAAGGTGAAGGGGCCAGATAATCCCTGGTTTGAGCATCTGAAGGATGTTTGGACGGACTTGTCCAAGGAAAACCCAAAGATGCTGGTTATCAACAGCAAATGGCTGAAGGAAAAGAAGAAGAACAGTGAAGAAATACTCCAAGACATTCTAACAGCAGAAAGGCTTCCAAGAGCCGACTACAGGGAAATGGCTGAACTGACAGTCATTGTTCTTGGAGGAACGCCTCCTCGAGGTATTCACTGGAGTCGACCAGGCGCCATTCATTAGGCCAGATGGATGGCCAGAAACCTGTACTCCATGAAAATGCTGATGTTTGCAGATCAACTTGAGTACGACGAAGACACTGTATCAAAGCTGGAAAGACTCAACACCTTCCTTGCGCTGTTCTACACTCCTGTATGGATGATGTCAATGTCTGCTGCAGATGCTCCCATGAATGATCTAAGTCTAATCCAGGACATGTTGAAGTACAAGAAAACTGACCCAGAGCTTGCTGATGCAGTACTTAATAAGATGGAAAACCACAAATGGTACCTGACGCAGGAAGTCGTGCCATTTGCCCTGTTCAGCAGTAGATTGAGTGACACATTGAAGCACGACATTGCTGCCCAGTTACATGCCACTGAGAAGCCAGACAGCTTCAGAACAGGAAAGCCTCTATTCCAGAGAGTCACAGCTAAGACCACCCTGGTTGATCTCATTGGCCCAGAATCACATTTCCTGCTGGACACACTGAACATTGGATCCGAGTGGCTTCTGGAACCTGTCACGTCTTGGCCACAGAATGAGGACTACAGAAAAGCGTTGGACTATGTTAAGAATCTGAAAGCGGTGAATGACACTGCTGAACGTGGTGTCAAGATGATGAGCGACTTTGCAAATGTCATAACAACAGATGCCAAGCAAAGGGACTATCTCCTTCAAGCTGTGGAGTTCAACAGACGCCGCTTTGACAGCTTCAAGAAACAAACTCTCAACAACTGACTGTGTAAATGTCATTATGAAATTAATCATCATGTAATGCTTTCACTTCTTGATCGATTAGACTTGTGACAAAATGTTAATCTCAAATTTGTGTCATGAATAAGGCGCCTTGTCTGCCTTGAGTGTGAGAAAACGAATTTTGTGATATTTCTGAAATCTTTGGATGTACCAATGTGCCATTTCTTGTTCCAAGACTATCATAATTGTATAAGTTAGAAAGAGGATTAAAAACACTTTAATTTGGTGCCTATTTTGTTGCTCTATCTTGTTTAGATAAAAAGTTATAGTGCAAAACATGATTCAAGGGACCCAGGAACTGGTGCTTTTGGCCAATTTCAAGGCAGAAAACTTAAAGCTCCATGCGGCAATGCTTCCCAACAACCTAGGTCAAAATGGTTGTGATTTTCGGCCTTTTCAGGTCAAAAAGCATAGGAAAAAGTACAGAAACCTATGAAAATAAGAAAAAGTTGATTTTTGAACAGGGCTAAGGGAGCATCAAGCGTGTATTAACATTAGAGGGCTTTTATTATAGACAAGGGTTTTGTGTTTAGTGTATAGCTTGGGTTGTGTTTGTAGATGTCATTTTGGTCTGAATTTTGCTCATCCCGCCGCGCTCGAAAAAAATCTGGACCTCACTAATTTCTAAACCCTAGTTACGGCCCTGATTAGGCCTCACTTCAAATACTATATTCAAACTTGGTCACTTCATCATAGGCATGATATAGATATGGTTGAAGATGTGCAATGTACTTAAAAGGAAATCAAACTTATCCCACTCATCAGAAAGTTAGAATACTATAGAGAAGTATTAAATGAACTGGGCATTTTAGTTTTGAGACTGTTTATATAGAGATATGATAATGTTCAAAATACTTTCTGGTGTAAAGAAATTGAGATGTAAACAAGTACAGTAATCCCTCCACAATTTGGAATAATAGGGACTCAAACCTTTCCAAATTCAGGAGAATTCTGAATTAGGTGGAATTTTATGAATATTTGGCTTGTATCACCTCCATACAGCATCATCCAATTCATTAAATTTCACTGGCACAATCCTTTTCTTCTTTTGGAATTCTTGCAGCTGTTCAATGGCCTGGGAAAATGATCTTGGCTTATCCTTGCCCTTTTTAATGTCATAAAGACACTGGTGCTGATCTTGAACTCTTCACACAGCATGTGCACATTGAAATTCTAGCATCATTCCTATCCAGGAGGAGCAAGCTTTTCAGTAGTTGTGTGGCTTTTATATTTACCTCTGGTCTTCTTTTCTTGGGTTGATTTAGTTTGTTGAGAGGCCATTTTGAAATAGTCAAAGAATGTATCACTCCAACAAATGATTCGCACACAAAGTACAGTAATCCCACACTTTATAAAAATTCAATTTACAGAATTTCACTTCAAAATCATTACTAAGGGAACAAAATTCAGTATAATAGAAGAACGATTCATTATAATGGAAATTTGAGTAAAAAATCACTAACTCAGTCACTAAAATATCTAATATATTCTAATTTTACACAGACAGTGGCTAGTGATGCGAGTCATTTTTTACTGTCTTTTTTTTGTCAGTTTTTTGTTTAAAACGAAGATAGTCTGGTTTTTTGTTTTTTATTGTTTTAAACTTATTCATATTTTTCTTCCTTTAATCTAGTAAGTATATTAGTATTACCTATAATTTACTATACTACCATGCTTATATGGTTATACCTAGTATATATATAGTCATCTTTTAGAAAAACTGAATCACGCAAAAAGTATATAATAGAAAGGAAAAACAAACCCTCATTTTTTATTTGTATATATATTTTTTAACTAGAACATAAAACATTCTTCCTCGTTTCAAACAATATACATAATTGTGATTGGCAAGAGTACCAGTGTGTATATATTCCAGATAGAAAAAAAAAATATTCACCTTTTTGTTAACCTAATGTTTAACCTTCATTTCCAATTCCATGGAAGAATCATCACTAGATTGGGTAAAGCATATATGCTAGTTTCAATATCACAGGTACTGGTATAATATACATAATAAAAAAATACATAATACTGGTATAAAACAATATATATAATTGTGATTGGCAAGAATACCAGTGTGTGTTGTGTGTGTGTGTGTGTGTGTGTGTGTGTGTATATATATATATATATTTCTCCAAATAGAAAAATAAAAAAAATAAAAATATTCATCTCTTTCTTTAACCTTTGTGTTAACCTAATGCTGTTTAACTTTCATTATCTGATTCTATTTCCATTGAAGAATCATTATCACTAGATTGATTAGAGCATATAGTTTCAATATCACAGGTACTGGTACTTATTGGAGATTTGGATGTTGGTGAAGCCAATGTAGCACCATGTTTTACTTCACTTTCTTGAAATTTTGCATTTTGGGATATAAATACTAGCTTTGCTGCTCTGTCTGTGCTTAATCAGTTTCTTTTGGCTGTATGGATATTACTGTATGTGCTAAATGATCTCAGAGGTAATGAAAGGGCGAAATAGAGGTGTATGAGTTTGTATAATGTTATAATGTTATAATGTTTCAGACCAACAAAGACCCTAGGATCCACTCATGGCTGGTCCACCTAACTGTGTTCGTGTATTGTGTATGTCCTCCGTGGTGGCGGAGGGGACCTACAATTTTACGTTGGTTCCGAACCACAAGAACATAAGAAATTTATGTAAAAACTGCCGGTAAATTGGCAACGACCAATTTTTACGAAACTAAATAATTATCAATTTAAAACATTAATTATCGATTTAAAACTAAAGATAGAATCTCTGATCCAGAGGATCAAGTCATAATAGACTACTATCCACAAGTATGTTACACTCTATATCTATTTATAAAGGACATGCAAATATATCGGATCCAAAGAATCCAGTCAATTTCATTACGGCATCCATGAAGTCACGGTCCACATCGGTGGCGGACCAAGTCAAAATTTACAATCATATACATTACAATATATACACTTACGAGAAAAAGAGTAGGTGTGGCTGTAAAGACTGTACAGTAATGTAGAAATGTGTGTGCACCCATTATGGGTCTCCCATTTAAAGGTGTTTGTGGGGCAAGTGAAGATCATGAGTTTTTCAATACCTCACAGTACTATGGGGGGCACCGCTCGGCAGAGGAATCTCTTTAAATGGGGTGTGTAAGGACAGAGAGTATCCCCTAACCCAAGACGCTGCCTCCCTATATCCCACAACACTTGTGTTGAGCTGTGGGATCTATCCCCACAAGCCTTAATTTTACTACCTTAAACTATCCTTTCTATCAACATGCGCGTCCAATCGATTCTTAAACATGTTTATTGACGTGCTACTAATTACTTCTACCGGCAAACTATTCCAGCTATTTACTATTCTATGCGTAAAAAAGTTTTTCGCAACTGCTGTCTCAAACCTTCTACTTGTCAACTTACACCCATTATTTCTAGTCCTATTATATTGGGATATTTCGAAAAAGCTATCTCTATCTACGTTATCAAACCCATTCATAATTTTGAAAACCTGGATTAGATCACCCCTTAACCTCCTAGTCTCGAGTGTAGTCAATTTTAACTCTTTAAGCCTATCCTCGTACGACTTTGACCTAAGAGACGGAATCATCTTAGTTGCTCGTCTTTGAACTCTTAAGATTCTGTCTATATCTTTGCGCATATGCGGATTCCAAAATTGGACCGCGTACTCCAAATGGGGTCTAACTAATGATTTATAAAGAGGAACTATAATATCGCGCGATTTGTACTCAAAATTTCGAGCTATAAAACCTAACACTTTGTTCACCTTATTGACCGCCGCTGTACTTTGTTTCGCTACTTTTAAATCACCAGTGACTATAACTCCTAAATCTTTTTCCTGCTCTACGCTTGTTAAATCTTTCCCTGACATACTATACGCAAAATTACCGTTACGCGAACCTATATGCATAATTTTGCACTTATCCACGTTAAATCTCATTTGCCATGTGACTGACCAATCAATGATTTTATTCAGATCTTCCTGAATTTTACCTCTATCTTCGTCATTAATTGCCCTACCACCCAGCTTCGTGTCATCCGCAAACTTT
This sequence comes from Bathynomus jamesi, assembly GCA_023014485.1. Lineage (NCBI taxonomy): Eukaryota > Metazoa > Arthropoda > Malacostraca > Isopoda > Cirolanidae > Bathynomus > Bathynomus jamesi. Next base: position 45,002 of record JAJOZX010018012.1, read on the forward strand.
GAAACTGTACTGACTAGGCCGACATCTAAATCGTTAATATATATAAGAAAAAGCAAGGGGCCCAATACAGAACCCTGAGGAACGCCACTCGCTACATTAGCCCAACACGACTCCGCTCCATCAACGACCACCCTCTGTTTCCTGCCTCGCAACCATTCTTCTAGCCAATTTATTACTACACCCCTGATTCCATGAGCCTTAGTTTTTTCAATCAGTTTTGTGCGGCACGGTGTCAAACGCTTTTTGAAAATCTAAATACACTACATCAACCGCCCGATGTCTATCGTAAACGTTAACCACGCTTTGGAAAAATTCTAAAAGATTAGTTAAGCAAGATTTGTTTCGCCTAAAACCGTGCTGCGTATTTCGGACCAGATTATGCACTTCTAAGTGTTCGACTATACGATCCCTAATTATTGATTCCAGTAGCTTACCTACAACA